>DWIC01000333.1:0-12500 GCA_018248135.1 Battus belus
GTTATACACGTGTCATTGTACTATATGGCTTGTTGTAAAATGTTTCTATATTGTTTTAGTACAAAGGCATTATCAAAACCTCTATTTCGATTAAGCTAGGGTAACGTTAAATTATGAATCACATAATATTGTACGGCGTATTGGACTGTGTGGCCGTGTGTGCAACCCATTTTCGTGAGTAATTAAGGTTAGCGTCTTCATTTGTGTGAATATTGACTTTGCATTATAACGCTCATTGGTTACTTTTTAACCGTATTGAGTAAATATTGATATTATGAAAAGGTTTGACATAACAGGTTAAATTTACGCAGGTTAAAATTATTGTTTTATAATTGCAAATAATAAAAAATTTCGTTCGTTTTACATTTGTGTAAATTGAAAAAAGGGTGTTGTTTGATCATATTCAGATAAAACTTCTCTTTCCATTCAGCTTAGATTTTAACTAATCACTGTTAATATTTTATACTTTCCAATTAATAACATAAATTATAACATATTTTTTAAAGAAAGAAAATAGTAAATAAAGTACTATTGAACATAACTCTATATTGTTATAAACTATTACATTATTGTGAGAATATGACATGGCACCAGCTTTAAGTAGCTATTAAAATACTCCTACTGTTCAAGTGTTAATCCTTAAGTGGTTATGCGGCAACATTCGGCATCGTTTTCCGATGAGGCAAAAGGGTTATATCGGTGCACTCAAGCCTGACTGAACATTAAACAGGGCCCTTGCTTTAATTGAATGTACCAATTAACGTTCCTAACCCAATAACTGCATTGTGCGGTGGGATTACATTCCTGTATATCCAATCAAATGCCGTTCTAGTTGCCTTCGTATCAGCGAAAACAGATTGCATTTCAAAATGGTTTAATAAATGTTGAGTTTATCGAGAGCATCAAATTTGTTCGTATGTGTATATCAATAATTGTGTTATTTTGTAAAAAAATTGTAAGATTCTAAAAATCAACAACTTTAATTTGGAATTTTTGATGGGGAATTTTGATATTTATATTGAAATTTAACAAGTCCATGAATGGAAAAGTTAAGGTTCACTCTCTCTATAATTTCGACCAACCATAATCAACGAAAATGTTTGTCTATTATATATACACAAGAAGCGAAAGACAACGTTATAATTTTGTTTAACTTTCCAAGTATACCAGCGAATGTTGGAAATAACTGTAAAGATACAAACGATGTACTTCACTCGCATGCCAATTTTATGCTGCTATCGATGAAAAAAAATTGTACTGAATGACGTCGCAAATAAATATGTTCTAATTTCATTTTAACTTCCTCTATTATTTTCAGGTCTTGCACATAAACTATATCGTCTCACATAGAAAACTTTTATGTTAACATAAAATACTTGATATTTAAGCGGAAAAAACAGCCTGTATTATTTAAATATAAATGTTACAGCGCGTAAAAACAGATAACAAAATGCTCGTGTTTGGCTGTGTCACAGTCGATTTCTACTCTATTTTGAATGACAATGATCTATTTCAAAATAGATGGTTGACGTATTTCTTATATCTGGTTATAATAAATCATTAAAACTTAATCTTTTAACTCTGAAATTATTAAAAACTATTGAAAAGAAGGCAGGCCAAACAATTTCCTAAAGCACATTTGTTGTCAGCGACTGAAACGAATAGAGCTAAATAAAAACTTTTGACAGCAGTTTCGACATTAGATTGATTTTATCCTTGCGTTAAACTGTTAAGTATACTTATCTTCGTTACCATTGAATTAAAAACAAAATTCATAGATGCGTCTACAATAAATAAGTAGGATAACTAAGGTTTGCATTATGGAATGTATCGGTTGTGCCAAGTTAGTACAAATATGTAATAACGAATGTTGTTCACGTCTGCTTGGATGTGTTAAACGCATTACCGAGAAACAAATTTAGTAACGAATATTGGTGGCGTGTATGTACTACGACACGTGAAGCAATTTCTATTTGACTTTCATTACGGATTATGGCTTCTATGTTATATTTATTATCAAGTGCGTACTAACACATATTTATATGCACACTTTACTTGTATATTTCTAACATATTTTATACAAACCAAGATTGTATTTTTTTTTTTCATTATAATGTAATGTGTGCGAATTTTTTGGGTAATATTTTTACCTTCTATACATCATTTTAACGTGTCTTTAAATCGTTAGTTTCCAATGTATTTATTTGCTCTATATTTTAAACCTTTTTGCTTTTATAACAAATGAAACGGATAAATTAACCAGCGGATCACATGGACACGGCATGTAAGTGATCACCCTACTTAACATTTATTCAATACAAGTTGTTAGGAATCAGCTCTGGAATTATTTATAATTCTCGTGTCTCTGATGTCAGATTGAACCTAGTACAATTTTATTGCATATGTATTATTTCAGGTAAACCAATGGCTCATGAGTGTATTTACATTTGCATCATTACTCAAAAAAAAAACAACTAAATAGTATCTACTACAGACTAGTAAAATTCGTTGACGTGAAAATGTTTTGTTTCTAATTAAAATATTATACAAGTAATTGACGTCTGTATAATCGTGGATCAAAGAGTGATTAATCATTTTTTTAAAACGAACTTTACAGAAACGCAGGTTATTACATTAACAGCAAATCATTTTTAATATATTTGTTTTGCAGTTGTTTGTTTAAATATTGGACTTATTGAGCTGCCTTCGCCTAATCAAGAAACGCGGCTGTGACACGAACACACCAAAACTGTTATAATTATCACAAAGTTAATTGTAGTTTATCTGACAGTAATGGTAATAATAGGCCACGTTTTGTTGTTATTTAGGTTTTGTTTAAGTCACGCAGGCACTGTACAGAGTAATGATTTATTTTATTATTAAATAAATACGAATTTCTTATTGAATGTTACAATATAACTCATAAATGTCTAGAAGGTGGGTTAAATCACTCCTTAACAATTTGTTATCAAATTCAAATACAACTGGTGTAAATCATTAACACTTTTTACAATGTCACTTTGTAAATCTTTTGAAAGATTACTTCAATTTTAAGAAATACCAATATTTATTCAATTTTTTATATAATTAGAAATTAAACTCGTCGAATTAAAAAAAAAAAGAAAACAACTTCACCGTAGCTACACTAGTTGAGGCTTGTATATTTATAATCAGTCCGGTATCCTGAGGTTAGTTTTTATTTCTCACGAATACCTAATGTAGTTCGCAGTTCTGTCAGTAACCGCTTTTATCTCCTAAGATTAGTTGTATTTGAAGGTTATTTTATAAACTTTGTATACTTGTAATAGATTTTAGTTAGCTTAAGTGAATAAGTTAAAATTTCGTGCTATGCTAGGTTGATATTAAGTGATTTTTCTTTTCTATCTTGCGGAGATATGGCTCGGGGTGCTTCCGCCGCAGCGTAAATGCGTGCGGATGTGCGTCCCGCGAACTGTTTTTCAAAGGGATTTAAAGCAGTCCGCTGCGAGGTATGCGATTCCCGGAATAACATAACTGGTTCCCCTGTTGGATTGTTTGCTTACATTTTTTTATTTCATTATACATGACGGTCTCTGGACGGTAAAATGCACAGTAATTCTAAGGAATTACGCCTAGATAGTGGCCTAAACTTTTTCTATTTTATCGATTAAACATGATATCCGTCCTTACAGTTGGTTCTTTGTTAAGCTGCGTTGGTCGGGACAGCTGTTCGATGAAACCCGATTCGCACTCAAGTAATGGAGCGTGCTCACACTTAGTGTAAATTTTTGCTAAACGTGTAGGATAATGTATCTTTTTGACAAAAAATTTGGACATACGTTGTGATTTGGCGCAAAAGGCAGGTGTTCGAGAAACCATGCGCACGTGCGTGCTGCACGCTCCGTGTTGGCTGCATGGGACTTAATTTAATATAATGCTTCTTTTCAAACCAATCAGCTGTCTAAAGTTGCTTTTTAATTATCTAATTAATAAATTTATTCTATAAAATTTACAAGATGTGACGCAAGTGCTTGTTATTAATCATCAGACATATACGCCCATAGACGCCCACTGCAACCTTTCCCAAATATCGCCACAATGACCGTTCTTGCGCTGCTCACATTCTTTGACTTCCCGTTTGCGCTTCTTATTACCCCATACAAACTAACAGTTGACATATGAGCCTGTCAAACGTTTAACAGGCTTTGTCTATCTGGTTCAAGTGGATACCTTCTAGATTAAACACCACGAAGAGGTTTAGGATAATCATCTTGCACACGGCCTCTACAAACTCGGTAAAGACGTAACAATTAAAAGGCGATAATAATGCACTTAATTCCTTTACTTGCATCGCCTTATTTTGCAATAAGTTATATGAATTATAGTTTTTGTATTAATAAGTTCAAAATTATATTTCTATTTATAACTTCAGACAAGAGTTTAATCATTGTCAGTAAAAGACTGTATCATCTGCGCTGCAAATGTGGCGCCGTAAGAGACGGCGCCGGCGCTTGCACACCAGCTTGACGTCACAATGCTATAATTAGGAGCTTATTGTGTCAAAGCGCGACCCCCTAATGCCCATATGCGTAAATTAAATCATATATATTATTTCAACGTTTACTATGTTCGTTAGTACCAGAAAATACGTCGCACAACTAATATACCATATAATTAAAAAAAGTCATACATTAATTAAAATTCACGTAAATTGACAAAGAAAATATAGAAGAAGATATAAGAAATCTAGAAAGTCATCATCTTTCAGTAATATTTAAAAAAAATTCTTTAATCAAATTGTTGTAATACTTTGTAATAAATACGTATGTGTTGTTACCGAAAAAAATAGGCGAGCTATTGTAAGCGGACTCACGAAGGGACGGGCAGGTATAGTGCGAGGTGGGCAGTGGTCGAAACGCCATTAGTTCGAACTCGATGGAGCTACACATTCTTTCGTTATTTACTGTTGAAGTACTTCCATAGTATTCAGCACTTGCTCTTTTGGACGAATAACAAAAAGTGAAAGCAGGCAGTGTATAGTTTGTTAGTTTAAATATGGTAAAATTATTGCTCTATTGTTTCTGTTGATATTAGGATATGTGATCGTTTAGTAAATATATTCTTATAATCTTGTTTATTGCAGAAGGATGGCACACCTCAAGCGCATGCTTTTCGCCGAAAATCATTTCGCAAACCGAGGCCGTGCCACTGGTGCCACCAGCCTGTGCACAACGAGGGATCCTGTTGCAGAGGTATTTGTTGAAGTTAATCATTATTAAGATTTTTATTACCAATTTCGCGGTGAACTCCGATAGAAAATTCTTGTGATGAGTCCAAAAATTAAAAAGTTATTTTGATATAACTACGTAATTCAAAAATTTATAATAAAAAAATCTTTGTTTCAGTGTGCAAATATGTCTGTCACACCACATGCGAAAACAAGGTAAGTATTAATTTATACGATCGACGTTTTTCTCCTTACAATTTATTAGTTTAATTTTAATTATACACGTATGAGTCGCTAACGCCATCTATTAACACACTTTTGATATTAAGTCATATAGTTATCGTAAATAACCAAAGTAGTCGCTTGCGCAATAAAAGTATATATGAAAGTTTCTTTGATATAAAATAGATGGCGCTGCAAGGAAGAAAAACAATGTTCGCATGACAAAAATTATTTTTATTTTGTTTTGTTTAATTTAATCTTCCTTTAAGCAACTACTTTCTTGAATAATTGCTAGTTAAAATTAATATTTACGCCGCCCTGATGCATTGAGACATTAGAAGTTGACAACTTAGGTTATACTGTAAATTTTGTCCAAAAATAGTAAATAATTATACAGGAATTAGATATAAACAACTACCCCAGATAACATGTTTGCAATTTCCTTCACCAAGAAAACTGAATAAAAATCCTACGATACTTCGATGGAGTTGTAGCAAGACTTACGGCTAACAGCTTTTATTCAACACATGGTGTGTTGAAGTAAAATGTTTTATATACACCATTATTATATATAGATACCATATTTTAACTCTAATTGCAATTGCGGCTCGTGATAACTTTTTCAAAAAAAACTTCTGTTTAAGTAATTTGAAGTTAATGTAATCAAATGTTTAAGAAATTTAACCAACTTAAATTAACTCAACATTATGATCCATTATTAGAAACATGTTTCCAGATAAATATTTATATTAATACTTGTTTGATAGCACATTTAGTCCAACGTTTATATCAATAAAAGTAAATACATCAGTCAAAACGAGCAGTGTTGCGACGTCATATCATTTTATCATTGCGCTTATCTACGCGGCAACGGTTAAGTAACAAAACGATGAATACAGTCAATACGGCCAAAAGTGTTATTTGTGTAAATTTCCGATAAACATTAACCGCTATCCTCTTTTTTCTAATGTACTTTGTGTTCGGAAAACCTTAAAAACCCATTGTAATGTGCAGGTGTATTAAATACCAAACGATGCAGTGATGTTATTTGATTTTGTATTATAAGTGTTAGACGTTTTGAGTGTAACTGCGAATGTGAATAGTTAAAAAGATTAGTTTTTGTCACATTACTTCATAGTTACATTTAATTTATTGCAACAATTATACCGCTATGTTAATCTAGTCAACAAATAGTATTCTTATTAAAGCGAACTATTAAAATGTTAGTAGAAAATTGAATTGGAATCAAATTTCGTGAGACATTAATACATAGTCAACTACTAAATTAAAAGTGATTACGCCATCACTTAAAATGGATGACATTCGTGTAAATGAGGTACAATTTTTAAAAGACAATAAACAATTTCTGTTCTGTTTTCGTGCAACTGGGACGTTTGTTGCTATCGATATTTTTTTATATACATTCTTGGTTACAGATGCACATCAATGTAATAATTATTAAATACAAAAGTATACGTAAATGTATTAATAAAACAAATTGAAGTTTCAACACATTATGCGCATTTAGTGTTACGTATTAAAATAAGAAGGACAAAATTCTTAGAAGTTTTGGTGATACCTTTATGGGAATTTAGTTGCTTATTATAATTTTAAATTAAAAGCTATTTTTAAATAATGTAAATTTAAATCTTGAATTCGTAATAAACTATAGCCATTATCAAAAAGCTTTTCAAGTGTCTGCTGTGGTAAGCCAAGTCGGTGGCGGCTGGCGAGAGGAGTCAGGTGCGCGGACTGCGGGCGGAGTGGAGCGCGTGCGCTGCGGCCGGCGCAGTGCCCACGCGCGCGCCGTCTGGCTTACGCGCACGCGAAATCTTTGCATTTGCGACTCCTCAACGCCATTTCTCTTTATTAAAAAAATCTTTTGAACTAGAACTTTAACGAACAACATCCTATAATACATTTAAATAATCGCTTCAAATTGTACATTGCAAAGGAAAGATTAGTGTCGATACAGCCGTTATTGTAAATACCATATTCGTGAAATGGACTATTAAATACTGAATATGTTCGTAGAGTTTAAGACATCACACGATGTCCAGAATGTATTATTGTTAATTTTAGATTTACATACAGTTTTCTTGTTTTTAAATTGATGGTACGTATGTTGTTACCTCTTTAAGATGTAAGAATATTCAAGTGCCTTTTTAAGATATCTATTAAATTATGCTCTTAATAGAAAATACTTGTTTTTGAAGTTTAGCTAGAAAAATAATTTTTATTACAGCAGACAATTTGAATAAGTATAATAAATAGATGCGCACATTTACAATGTAAAATGATTAAACGATATGATTCGACTAATTCGTACTAAAATTAAAAGTAGTTAAACATTGACTTCATTCTTAAATAAAGGTACACGAACTCTACGAAAACCAGACATGTCGAATTTGTAATGCAAATCACCAAAACACAAAATTCAAGGTGATAGACGACGTATTTATCAAATTATAGTATAAATACGTTCTGATACGCCCGCCAATGGCAAAGTAATGCGATAACTATGTTATGTTTTGTGAGTTTTATCGATAACCAGATTTCTTGAGTCACGTAAGCCGCTGTGCCGATTAATGAATCTTGTAAAATCGCAGTACAATAATATCGAACGCTGAATAATGTTGTTACTAAAGATCAAACAATAATAAAACTTATCGATTTTTCTTAATAAAAATGCGTTATATTACAAGTTTTATTTTTGTTTCTTAACCAGTAATAAATGTATTTTATAAACGAAGTGCTTAAAAGTAAAATCTTGCCGTGGAAATCACAAGTAGTGTTTAAATTAGTGCATGTGTAGTGCCAATAGAACTTCAACGGATTTTCAACATGTATCACGGACCTCTAGGCAGCTCAAGCACTACATCTACTTCTTCTGGAAGTTCAGATTTAAGGGTATGGTTTGTCTATTAATTTGTTATGAATAGTATTTTGACACCGTTTATATTGTTTTAATAAAAGGTTAATTGAGTTCATGAGCAAGATCATTAATATGTTAAGTTTGATTCTTGTAGTTTCTGTAATCAATACAATTTCGTTTTTAGTTTTTGTGTTTAGTAAACGATACTTCCTTTAATTATAAAGTGTATTTTTGGGGAATGTTTTTGCATACTTTAAAAAACATTCGTTTACCGTTATTAAAATACTTCAATAAACTGGAATATGAATGGACAAAGAAATATCTTGCTCACGCTTCGAACTCAACAATAAATAATACCTTAGAGCAAACCCATAAGCGATCGATGAGATTCCTCACTTTAGATTATTGTTGTTTGCTCGTTCCTTTTGCTAATAAATTATAATATTTTGCAACTTTCGTCCAAGTACTACATCGAATAATATATATTTGTAACTACACATCGAGTCTTTAACTTACAATTAAGGAAATAACGTGACTATCAAATAGTTATTGACCAAAGGTCAATGTTTGCAACAGACGAATGCTACCAGCGTCTTTACTGTCTCGCTCTCCCTCCTTGACCTCCAGCCGGCCTTCTTCCTACTGCATACACAGGCCAGCCCAGTGCAATACTCTGATACAAGCAAAGCCATTTACCCGACAAACAAATAAAATTGCAACGACACAACTAGAGAAAAGCGCGGCTCATATGACAAGCCCCGGTTTCGCATTGGACGCACTCTTGGCGAGAACATACCAGTTGATGTGAAATATTTTGTTTAATTATGAAATAAGCAACTTTAATAAATTATGTTCAACACGGGCAGATTATTATTTCAAACTGCTTTAATTTTATGAATCATTCGTTTGAAAAATGTTGGCCATTAAATTAAGTACATATGATCAAATATAATTTTTTTGAGTAATAATGATAATTTTTATTTTGCAAAATTTCAACGATTCTGGTAATTTAACTAATATATGAAGTTCACGTAAAAAATCGTAGAATTAAAATTATAAAAATGAACGTCTTTGTTTTATACTTCATTAAGCTTAACTTATATTTAAAGTGTTAGGAATGTGGCGGTATGCAAAATAAACGTGCAAAATCTGAACCCTATTTCAATCTGCGTGTGCGCGTGCGTGTGCATGTGCGTGTGCATGTGCATGTGCGTGTGGTTAGGTCCGATCTTGTGCTAGGCTGGAATGCGTCCGCGTCGGCTTAAACTCAACGTTGAAGGGTAAGAGTTGTCTGTACTAACATTAAGCACTCGGCGCTTATGTTGATGCATATCAAGCAACTAAAATATTAATATTTAATACGAAAAAGAGTTATTAAAGTTGTAATCAAGTAATAATATTTATAATAAAGTAAAATGTACAGTTATGTGTGGAGCATGACAACACGATCAGATGAACGCCCCATATAGTATATTGTTAAATATATCTAAAACTGTTATGTTTTAATACTTTTTCATTACTATCGCTAAATATTTTGACGAAGTATAATTACGTGACTCTGTGACTTTTAACCTAATAACAATAAACAATATTTTTTTAAACTAATGTTACTCGTACTTTGTTAGGTATAACAGCTATTCACTTTTCTTTCGCCTTTTATTAGACTTTTGTTTATTACTGTAGAAAACTGTTACTGCAGTTAATTGGGAGCTGAATAACTTCAGGATATATTTAATTTTAAAATCACGTAATGATGATTCAAAGAAAATTTGCTAGGTGGCTTGTTTGTTGTTTTATCTCAACTTCGAGTCACTATAAAGATTTACGTTTAATCTACGTGTTAATATGATCGATGAAAATATTAACGAGACCTATTAAAGGTTGGAGTTCGAATAAATTTTATAGAGCATAAACTTTATTAGAGCCCTCTAATCAAGTAATTGCCTGTTCCCTCGCTTGAAGAGTCAAGAGAGGGAGGCAAGTTTGGAGCTTGACTGCGCATTCACCTAGATTATGTGGAAGGTTCGGTTTCTTGCAATTTATACGATATTTTCGGGAATAAGTAATATCTGACCTGATATTTGTCAAAATATTCCAAATATTATTTTCGTTCTTGAGCAAGCAATGTAAAATTAAACTGACATTTGGATTATTACATAGTTCGGTACATGCTGAAACTTAAGAAAACCATTAGTTTTTTTATTAAGCTTGCGTAACGCATAAAACGTGGTACACCGTTAGGAAGACTTTAAAAGAAATTTTACGATAATTTTATAAGTGCCCAAAATGACACGCATCGTCTGCAATTCGCTTAAGTTGTTAACGTTTATATTGAGTTTTATCTTGCGTCGATTTTCAACGTAAGTATAGTTTGTTATTAATATCCAAATGGTTGTTGATATACAGGATGTTCAATATATGATTTCTGACCCGAAAATTGTACAATATGTAGAGCCTTTAACAGAAATTTAATGAAAAATGTTTTTGCAACGTATTTTTAAAATTTTTGCTATTCCAAAAAAGATAATGAATTTTATGCACCATTGGTATGTTCCTTATATTACTATGCTTAAAAATTTTAGCCTCTTTTTTTTAAATTTAATTTCGTTGTTGAGTCATAACACTTCTGTAATCAGACGGACAAATTACTTTTTGTCAAGACATGTACCTAAATTTATAAGTAAATTAAACATTTAAGAGTTTAAAAATTTGGGACTGGTTTTATAGGTATTTTTTAGAGTGACTAACTACCTGCTTTATCACACGATTAGGGCTATATTGATTTTTGTGACAATATTCGCAATAAAAATATATTATCAAAAAAATCATACTTCATACATATAGCACTTCACACATAAGAGCTTATTAATCTTTATCCATTATATACTTTTAAGATTTAAGAAGTTTTTGGCTTTCTAACTAATAACTCGTCTTGCATCTTTCTGTGAGTCCGTTATGTTTTCTGTGTGGCCGACGTTGACTTATTTTACGGGTTTGTGGGGCACAAGTTGGAACTTCTTTACATTTATTTATTGTGATTTGGTGATCACGTTTGTATTTCGATGTAGCGCATTTTATAATTTACTGTTTACACATTTTATATTGAAGTATAACTGTTTCCGGGTGCGTTGCCTGTCGGACCGACAGGGTGATTCATTGACGGTGACCGGTCTGAAGAATGCAAATGTTTGTTAGATGTTTGCCGTCATTGCAACCTACAACACAACACAACTTTAATTTTTGACCAAGGCTAAATTAAATATCTGTACAATACAACTTTTTATAAATTTCCGTCTCTTAATAGATTTACAATAATATTACTGATGAAATAAAACTAGTTTTTATAGGATTGTAATACTGTTTGTTGCACCTATAGTCACTACTACGAATCCTCAGTCCTTCCTGTTTGAATTCCACGATTGCATCAAAGCATGGGAATCGTCAGGAACATATCATTATTACATTAAAAATTATTTTTACATCGCAAATGTGTATTACAGTTCTAGAACACAAATTGTATCTTGAAAACGACTTTAAATTTTATTCGCGTATGCTTTTCGTCGATATCGATGCCGACATAAAAGTGTCACGTGCAATCTTTGCGAAGCTCCGTTTAAAAGCAACCGCAGAAGGCAACGAAGGTTTTGACTTTTAACCACAACAGGAGGTCACGTGCTTGTATCTATTTATCATTCCGATAATTTGAGGTAACAAATTTTGGATTGCACTCAGAAGCAAAAAAAATATTAGAAAGAACTTTCTAATTTTATTTTAATTCATTTTTAAAAACCGGGAAAACTCTTCTCAGTTGTATAAAAAAATTAAGTTTATTTTGTACATCTGTGTATATATACAAAATATGTTAATTAGAATTTGCTTTTAAATAGCAGGCATTATCAAAATTACGGACATTGTTTTTGAAGATAATGTGTAAATTATTAACTGTTTAGTTATCTTTATAAATAAAAATTAATCGTACATACTACTGCGCCAAGTGCTCAACTCGAGAACAACTCCTCTAATTCGACAACTGTTTTTTTTTAACATACCCGTTAATGGACTAACTAGTTCACAGGTCACACAACGCAAGTCCTTATGAAGAGAATTGCGAGGGAAATAGTATAAATAACACTTTTCATATAAAGCGTTCGATAAGGTATGGCACGAAGGCTTGTTGTACAAGCTCCACAACATGGG
>DWIC01000334.1:0-12497 GCA_018248135.1 Battus belus
GGCCCCAGTTAGCAGGAGGGGTCACACTGCCTTGGCGTCAGGTGGCAACCGGCCGTAAAACTTATAGCCAACTAAAATTTCTCCCAATCAACTATGAAAAGCCAGGATAGACTAACCTGACAAAAAGTGATTGGGAGAGCCGACCCCAAATACACATGGGAAAAGGCCGGAGAAAGGAAAGGTAATAAATAGCTTTATGGAGCCGTGGTAGAGCGGTAGGACTGAACCCGCGACCTACGACTTGGGGTCGTATATCTCGGGGGTCGATTCCCGGGATGCTGTCTTAAATGACTTGTATCGGTATTCTGTAATATTTGTGGCAATCATGTTTAATTAATGCATAAACTAAATCTACAAATTCAAGATGACCAATGTTCACAGACAAGTTTCCAGACGACAGCAACGTTCTCTGCATACTATAATATACTATGATACCATACGGCGTTTGTAAACCCACTTGCCAAGTGTAGCGATTTTAGTATATAACCCAATAGATAGATATATATTGGGGAGAACTATGATCTTAAGTAGGCAATGGAATGAAAAGAAGAGGAAATGGTTTCATTCAATTATGTGAAATAATATGAATTGTTATATATTCTTTAATAAAGCGACAGATCCGTGATAAAGCAAAGTGTGGTGTTATTCATTCTTATCAAAAGAAACATCATTGTGGTCATTCGTTAGTTTTAGATTATAATAAGCTGGTTACTAGTCTTTCACATTATGAAATGAACGAAGAGTTTCGCCTAAATCATTTTAATAATTCGTTTAAATCTTGAGTAAATTTGAACGCTAAGCGTGAATAATTCAAGATTAAATTCTCCCGCCGCTCCGGTAACTCCGCTCGCCGAATGAAAGACATATTTCAAAGTGGGGGAACTCGATAAATTTATCACAAAACATTTCTTAGCTGTACATTTAAATTTCAAAAGCTCGGTAAATGCGTTTACGTTCTAATAACGTAAAAGTTCCAGTTTTTCTGTCTTTTTAAAAATATAACTCTATTAATGACCTGGTCTTTGCCAATAATCCCAAAAAATGTGAGTTCTGGTCGGTTTATCTCAGATGAAGTCGCGTCTAGGACGCACGTAACTTTAAGTCAAAGGAAAGCTTTATTTAATTCTAGTTACTATAGAATGGGCTCTTTTGGCATATTTCTCATTATGTACGCATACTAACAATATAAATAATCATAGGCAGATGATATTATGAATAAATATAACTATGTATATATCATCACCTTGTTAAGGTTGTCGGAAAATCCTGAAAAAAAGCTGTTTCCTACTAGTTTTATTGAAAACCTATATATATTATATAGCAGCTGTCCAATAGCGGCTGTCCTACTTAAGGTAAAAAAGTATAACGTAACATGTGATAATGATTTATGGTGAATTATGGTTTCAATTTGACTGGTAAAGTTAAAAATGTTGATTATACATGTAAACTATAATAGAAACTAACAAGCAATTCTCGGGTTTTGTGTATTTGCATAATCCTGGTAACTTTTGTGTCGAAAATAGAATTTGTGCTCCGGCTCCGGGAACTTATTTGATATCCAAGGCGTGGGCGGCACCTGCGGTCGCATACTGGACTATTATTAGAGATGTCAATGCAGTTCATTGTACAAGGGGATTTTAAATTTTAAATAATTTGTGCGAGAAATGAGTTTTTATACACAGTTTGAACGGTTAAAGGCGTAAAAGTTTCAAAAGATTCATCCCTGTTTAGTTTAATGGTCAGCGAAAAACATTAAAGCTTTTATAGTTTTTACTTCATATCTAAGCATCCTGTATGTTATAGTGGATAAATGAAAGTGAGATGCTTGTTGGTGGATATTAACAATTACCAGCCAACAGTGCAAGAGAAGGGTTGTGTCGACGATCTCCGAAGAAGTAATTATGGTGTTAGTCGAATATAAGACTATTCTCCGAAAATATGTAACATTGAACAATTAAACATTTTTCTATTAATTTATTAGGTAGACCGGAAAGTAACGACGCTTTCTTAAGATAAATTCTAAAGACTGCATTTTTATACAAGTTTTTAATTCTAATAAACAATATATTCACCCTCATTATCAACTACCTTTTGTCATCTAGCATGTAAATTTTCATGCCGGTGCGAATGCGCACAAACAGCACATAATAATTATAATAATTTAACTTATGAAAACACAAACTTACAAAACGAAAAAAAACATGCACTAATAATAAATAGATAGAAAACATTATTTAATTGTTTCGAATTAAATGGTACCTGTATATAATTATATATATATATGTATGTATATATATATGTATAAATATTGTACATTATATACAACTCAAAGATGATTGACTGACTGACATAGTGATCTATCAACGCACATCCCAAACCACTGGACGGATCGAGCTGAAATTTGACATGCAGGTAGATGTTATATATGCATTCGCAAAGAAAGGATTTTTATTAATTCTGCCCCCAAGAGGATAAAATAGCGGATGAAAGTTTGTATGAAACTTTGTAAATTTAAAACCGATAGGGCTGAGACTTCGCATGCATAAAGCTACTATGACGTAGGCATCCCCTGAAAAAAGATTTTGATAAATAATAAGGGGGTGCAGGATTAAAAACTACTTCTAATTAATAATAATACTTCTTAACGAAGGCAAAAACTAGTACAGAATAATACTGTACAGCGCTGTATAAAACACGATGTTATTAAAAAAATTTAAATTTAAATTATTTAAGTGCGGAATCTTACATCAGATATAACAGGAAAATTTAAAATACCCAATATCGAATTAGATATATCTCCAATTGTAGAAAAAACCAATGAACGAAATATTACAGTTGAAAAAGACGAAGGGCTCTTTCAACAAACGGGTAGATATTATTCGTAGATATGTGAGTCATTGTTTCGAAAGCCGCGCTGCGGCTCTAATTGTTATCGGGGATCAATTAGAACCTCATTTCTATCTAATTGCGTGTACTAATTTTAGAAACCTTGCGCAGCAACTTATAGATAACGTTCCGTAACCACCGCAATTACGCTCAATCTGTAATTTACGGCAATTATCTCTAACGATTTTTGTTAAGCTAAATCACTTTGTGTTTCTAAAGTTTTTATCATAGTTTATTTATATTTAAACATTATAGATTTAAAACTCTAAAGTAAAGTAAACATAACTTATTTGGTATTAACAATGTATAAGGTACACCCTACCCAGAAATCAAAGTTTTCAGAATTAATATATAACATGGTGATAATAAATAGAGAAAGGAATTTTCATAATTTTTGACCTGTAGGATTATTGCGAAAAGGTGTAAAAGCTTTAAAGTTTTTTGTTTAAACGAGCTACCTCTTTACTAATCCTGTTAACGTTTGACAACTGGTCACCATTCATTGCAAACGTAGCATTTCATGGATTCACAGTTAAGAGTACATTGATTTGTATGGAGAGGGACCAAGTACGGTTCTCAGGGCTGATGATCCACGTAGAGGTATAGGATGGCCTCCTTGTAATTTCTATCAACCAACCAATACCTAATCAACAACGTTATTGTTTCGTTCTCGACAGGTGTAAATTCATGAGTAGGTCAAAGAAAGATTATTCTAGAAAGTTTGATTTTTAGAAGAATATATGTGAAATTGATCACAGAAAACACCCAATTTGTTCTGGATTTTCCTATGATTTTAGCACATTTAAACGTTAGCTTACTCGTAAGCTTTAAGTGATAATAAACTATAATGAATTTCTTTTCATTGAAATTCTTTTCTTTCATAATTAATCTGTATGGCATTTATTTTATGTAAACATAAAAGATACATGAAACATAAATAAATTATTAATAATACATTCATACAAATTTAGTAAGTATGGTACTGTATGCCGTAGCACCTTGCGACCCTGTGACCAGGCCCGAACCACGTTGTATACCCCAGTAGCCTAAAACAACACACACCGCTTAAGACCGGCAAGGCATTACATAGTGTACCACAAACGTTCCTAAAAATCATGATCCAATAGTGAGGAATACGATACAAGGAAGAAGAGGTGCTTTATACCATAGTACGCTAATCGTCATTTTGTTAAAGAAAACAAAAATCAAAATGGCGACGATTTTTGACATAGTCTAACTACAGCTGGTACAATACACGGCTGCCGATGGTCAGTAACTATTTTAATCCCGGGCCCACGGGTGAAATCGTAAATAATCCGCCCGCCGGAGAATCGAACGCGTGCATTCGTTGTTGTTTGTGTTAACTCTAAAAATAACCGAACACAGTTCTATCGACGTTTAATGTTCATACAACTAAAACTCAGGCGTGAACGTGCGGTCAGACATTTCCGTGTATTTATTTTGTTAAATATTAATTTTAAAAAATTAAACCATTGTTCTATTACAAACAAAGTCACTAAGGCCACTTTAATTTAAATTTTTTAATGAATCAAAATTAATAGCGTTAACCGTGCCGACCCATAATTATGATGATCTTTATACCTTGAAGTTGTTTTTGCTAGAATTAATAATTATAGGACCGGAAAGTAATGTCGCTTTCTTAAGTTAAATTCACACGACTACATTTTTAACAAGCTTTTATTTCTAATCAACAATATATTAACCTTCGTTATCAACAACCTATGGCCATCTAGTATATAGATTTTCAATGCGGTAAAAATCAGTTTCTGTAAATTCGACAGAAACGACGTTACTATGCGGTCCACCTACAGATTCTCAATATCGTCTTATTTAAAAAAAAAAAACAAATTTTGATGTACCATGCAAAATAAAAAATAAATTGTTGGTTTTCGAGTGAAGCTACTTTCGGGTCTCCCTTATCCTGTTCAGTATGGGAATGCGCGACCGAGTGCACGCGCATCAAAAATCACATTTATTAAAATCATATTCTTTATATTGGTCAATGGAAAATAAGGCGTTGTACAAAGAAATTGCGTTTTAGGATTTTTCCAAGGATTATTATTTTAAACAAATACTTTTACAAACAAAAAAGTAAACAATAATCCAAATAAACTGATTCGCTTACATAAATAAATGTTAATCAACGGACATATTTTCTTACGATCTGTCATAACCTCAAAATATATGCAAATACAACTAAATGCCTAAGTTTCTTAATATCATTATAAGAAAACTTCTATAAAATTAATTTAGCATAGATGTTTCATGTTTTAATTTTATTTACAATTAATATTATATGTGTTTTATTCATTGTGTTAATGTTTGTTGATATATTCTAGTGTATTTATGGCCACGGCAAACATGTTTAAATTTGTATGATCATGTACAAAAGTAATATAAATTGTTTAAAATAAATAATTTAAATTTAAAAATGCATATTATTTTCATTTATTTACTTGAATAATGAGTTACATATATAGTGTTGCGCAAAACAAGTCGAAAACAGTACTTAATGTAAAGTACACAGTTCGTGGTTTCGGGTTTGAACCGAACAAACTTTATACTTAATGCGCCCGGTGTGTGTTCTCACGGTGTGTGGGAATGCGTTGTTGGGGCGCAGGGCTCCGAGGTGAGACCGATTGGGGCTTGTGCACCACGGTACCCGCTTTACTTGCATACTATAATGCATTTCTATATAGTTCTTGTCAAAGTAATATCTTCTATGAGCACTAATGGAAATTTCTGGAAATTTCTACTATCATCATCAGTTAAATAGTGAAGTTTCAGTGGACTGAGACCTATAAATTTTTTTAATATATTTACGCACAGGCAAAAAACGTTAAAAAAGGGATTATAATAGAAGCAAAGCAATGTGCAAGAAACACTACTCATTCCGCTATGAAATTTCGCCCGGTAATTTATATACTTTAAAAATAATCATTTGACAAAGATTACCGATTAATTATGGATATATTTAACAAATGCATATTAATTATAAATTATCATCATATAAATAAAATGAACTTTTAATATGAACTATAAAACTTTGTAATTCTTATATCTTAGTTATTTAATTGTTATAATTGTATTATAAATGTAAACTTTATTGTTGTTTTAATTTTACTTTTATTTTCATTCTTATTTCGTTATCTTTTGTTGTTGTTGTTGTGTTGCGTGCCATAAACATATTATTATTCATCGTTTCAGCCCATAGACGGCCTTCATATCTTTATGGCCTTACCCACTTCTTTCCACCATATGTAATTCTCTTCTTGTCTATTTTATGTCTTCTCTTATATCAATGGTTACACAGTATCCATAGATCCCTACTGTTTTTTTTTTAATTATTTCGTCGTCGTCGTTACAGTCCATAGACACCGACTACAAGACTTAGGCCTCCAGGAAAGATATCTATGGGAGTATATACCATAATCGCTACACTTCAGGCGGGTTGACAATCGCAGTGTGGTATAGTACGCACAGGACGCTGATGTTCATTCCCTGGAAACTTGTTTGTGGCAAGTGGCAATCCTATATATTCAATGCACAACGTGTGAATTACACGAGATTGTATCCTGGGCATCGAACCCGCGACCTCTGATCACAAGTTTCAACCACCACTGTGCTACCACTAACAATTTTGAAAACGCATTTTCTTACGATATAGTCATCATGTCATTTACAATAACCGTTATGATAGAATGTACTGTACTGTACATATACGGTATGTTCAAAATGTATCGCGAAGTTTCGCTTACAGTTTTCTTCGATTGTTGGGGCGTGGTGCATCATGAGATCTTGCCACAGGGTGGAACGGTCAATAAGGAATATTATCTGCTTGTACATCGCTGCTTGCATGCGACTTCTTGGCCAAAAACACTAATGATACCGCAGCCACCGTATTCCCCATATCTGACCCCCTATGACTTTTTCTAGTTCCTGAAACTGAAGAGGCCCATGAAAGGACGACGCTACGCCACGATTGACTACATCGAAGGAGGAGCTGAACGTGATACAAACAAATGATTTTTAAAGTGCTTCGAAGATTGGAAATAACGTTGGCACAAGTGTATAATATCCCAGGGGGATTAATTTGAAGGGATAAAATGGATATTCACGAATAAATAAATAATTTTTGAAAATACACAAAATTCGCGATACTTTTTGTACACACCATACACACCTTTAAAACTTTTACACCTATAACCAATCACCCTGTATAGGATGCGACAAAAGAGTACTTCACTCAGTACGTGACGTGTCCAATCACATTTTGTACTTCGACATCTACGGACCTGAAATGAGGCAACACTTGAGAAATAGGTTGTGCTCCTTTAACGAGTATATTCTAAAACACCGTTTATATTAACAGAGTATAAAGCGAATTCTCATATTAAGGATTCTATACTTTAATCAAATATTGTGTAAGGAGATGTTGTAATTGTTTTTGAACTACTGACTTTTTATAAGCACCATTGTCATGTAATTGTAGTTACAGTTTTATAGCAGTAATGTCATGAAACGGTGCTCAATAAGCTTCCCCCTTCTCACATCTTTGTTTTCGTCGCTTTAACCAGGGCGTAGACCTCACTCAAAGATATCTATGATGATCACATTTATCGAATCCCGTGAATAGAACCTGGGACCTACAATCGCATGTCTCACTCTTTTACCGCTAGCTTACTATTGTTTATTATTATATATGCTGCATCTTTGTATTAATCAATTAATATAAAATATTTTTATACATTTAAACTCTAAAAAGTTCACGAATGCTTTATTTTCGTGGGGGGCTTTTTGTACGGTCTTTTTATATGTGGTCTTTTAAGTGTCGTCTTTTTTCTAAGAATTTTTGGACTTTATGGCAATTTCATTCAATTTGGAACATAATTGATGACGTTATCAATTAAAAAATCTGTTTATTCGTAATGAGTTTGATTTCTTATAAAAACTATGTATTAAAATGAACTACATAAATCATTATCTAAATTAATTTAAACAATTTTTCAGCCTCAGTCTTTCTGAATATGACACAGACATCTATAAACGCGCGGATAAAAAATGAAAATAGTGCTGCCATTTTTTTGAAGTAAAGTAAATCGGAAACGATATTTTTGTGTGTTTGTCAGATTTTTCGTGATGTTTTGTTATGTTTAAGTTTATATATATTTAATAGTTATAAAAAATAAACGTACGTTATTTTTTTAACTTGTAAAACCATATAAACTTAAACAGTGTTTTTTTCATTACCTTGCTATGTAATTTCACCATGTTAGTGGTAAACGTAGGTCGCCTAGCGATGGGGAGATTGAACAAATGGCTTTGCTCAGCCAAGCGATGGGTCACGGGTCAAGAATCGCTGTGAGCGAGATCTGGCATGAGCCCGAGTCTTAGAAAATATAAATAGACAATGAACATATGTGAAAAAAAATTCTCTTTCATTTTAATTCTTAATAATAGGAAAATTATGTACCGTAAGTCGTAGGCCTAGCATACTTTCCAATAAGACCATCATTCCAGAACCTTAAGGTCGTAGCAGCAATCTGTTCCACGTGCTATATGGCCTGCTCACTTGTATTACAACTTGCCAATCTGGACTGTTTCGTTTACAATCTTCACATTACATATGGGTTGTATTATCGATGCCTGAAGTTAGAATATACGACTTTGAATTTATAAAAATATTTTATGTTAGTAATATTAATAGGTTCATAATTAATTTCATAAATTTTTAAAAGTGCACAGGTCTATTTAGTATTTTTTGTATTTAGGGGTAACAATATACGTACCAAAAATGACCTATTTCTGTTATTATTAATAGAACTATCGTTTATTACCCTCACCTAAATCTATAAAGTACACAAACGTGCATATTGATAGCTTAAACAGATATTTCCGATTCGTTTCGAGCGCAGCTGGACATATCATTAAAACAAAATTGATTTATCTTACACAACAAAGCGACGTTGCCGTAAAATAAGTTATTGTTGGCGTATGAAGTCATTACGATTTCCTACAAATCATTCCATCATACGATCCTTCGTCATGTTCTTAAGGGTTTATGCTTATTACTAAAAGATTACTCTGATACAACACAAAAACGTTGAATTTTGATTACAAAATAAAACAATTGATTTTTTTAATTCGAAGCTTCTTATTTACAGTTACATTCAAATTGTAACATGCTAAATATTCAAGTTAGTGTAATTATAGCAGAATATTTATGTTATGTTATTAATTCTAATAATTTTTGTAACAATACTCTCTCTTGTCTATTTATTTATTGTTGTTGTATGAAAAAGAACAATTTTTTCTTTAGGATAATTTTTCCTGTTTTCTTAAAATACGTAATTACGTGTGTAATACTATCAACAGTTATCTTTCGTAATCTCCAATTTTGTAAAACAAATCTTTCATATTCGAAAGCTTATGTTTGTTTTGCCTCACAAATCCACCATGGTATTTACTGTTAAATTTACTTTGTATTAAACTAGCGGATGTTATATCAAGTATTGTGTATATTCCGTCTTACTTCTGTCGTCATAACATTGAGCCCTGCGGCTAAAATCGGAATGGCACGTCGTGACCATTCGCAAAACAACAATAATCCAGGAATTAATCCATCAATCAATCGCAATATGGGATTCGTAATACCCGCCTTGCTCCACCTATCCAACGGCGGTAATGATCAATAATCAATAGCGGTCGATAGTTCACCTAACCGTTTATTGTGAAGCTATAGATGAGGTTTAAGATACTCTAGCATAGAACGGCGAAACATCAAAACAATCCTTAACCCTTGCTATATTGCTCGCAATACCAAGGTTAGTTCCAAACTAAGAACGTGGATAAAAGTTTGTAATTTATAATCACATTGCTTTTCGAGATTACCTTCACGCTTTCGTAAACCAATTTCGATTTTCCACTTACGTACTGATTCATCAATATTTCTCAAAAACCATAACGTTTAGTGACGCGAAATCTGTTTATAATATTTCTTTTACCGTGTAAAAGACAGCCAAGAACAGGAGTGTCCAATAGGTTCGAGACGAGGACCTGTTGTATTCAATTGGTTCTGGGCATTGTTAGCTTCTTTGACTTTTACAGCATCGACAAACTCAGGATTCAAAATCAGCGAGCAGTAAATTTAAAAGGAAATTATGTCAAATGCGCGACAGGCGCCTAACGTTTAGTATTGACTAAATGATACACGGTTGTCAAAATCAGAAGAAAGATGTCACCTTTTTCCGAAGACCTTTTATGTTGATTTGTATCATAAATATGAGTCTTAAGTTCCGTACAAGTATAAGATACGTATAAATTTAGAAGCATACTACAGAAAGCATTTTCAGATGCTACTGTTATCTTTTCGATCTGCTTTCGTATAATTTTGCCCAAGCATTTATAACTTTCAGTCGAACCGCTTTGAGATATCAAAACACAGTGAGTAAGTGCATCGCATATGCTCTCGTAAAGTCGAGAATAGCTGAAAAAACAAAGGAGCTTTTAAAGCGAATCTCTAAACAATCAAATCGCTTTTGGTGCGATGAACCCCTTGAAGTATAACCAGTTCATATACAGATGATATCAAAAATATCTGAGAAAGGCAAGAGGCGAAAGGTGAATGGAATGGAACGAAGTCACGGTCTTTAATAATAATTAAACCTGGCACCAATTTTTTAAAGTTATAAATTGTAAAGAAAAAAATCTATCGTAAGACCGGTCACACTGAAACATTTTCATTTTCTTTATTTTCATTATATATAATTCTTAATATTTTTAATATGCACATTTATAATTAAAAAAAAAAACAATTTAAACCCCAGTTTTTGTAACGATGAACGGTTAAACGGTACAGAAGTTAATAGATTGAACCACCATCCAGTAGCGAGTTAGAGCAATGAAGATAGTATAGAAACCCTCCACGTGAAAAATACACCTACTCTTAAATATTCACGATGATTGTTAAAAGGGGTTTTAATATCAAAATATTAGCGTATGTAAAAACCATTCGTTTTAATTTTTATACGTTTTAGTTTTTTTTTTGTGTATTGTACCAGACTTTGTATTTATTTATAATTAGCTTATTTTCATCATGTTTACGCAACTAAACGCCGATAGAATATATTTCAAAATATATTTAACCATTATCATGCTTGCTATTCGAGAGTAAATTGACTCCAAAATTTGTAGATGCACATTATTTGTACATAAAATAACTAACAAAAGTTCACATATGACACTTCAGTACACAACAAAAAAAGGAAACGTTTTAAAGAATATTCTATGAACTAACATAATTCCGTTACACTTTTGTTACTCGAGTAGGTCAT
Organism: Battus belus; assembly: GCA_018248135.1. Taxonomy (NCBI): domain Eukaryota; kingdom Metazoa; phylum Arthropoda; class Insecta; order Lepidoptera; family Papilionidae; genus Battus; species Battus belus. The sequence continues at coordinate 11,241 of DWIC01000334.1, forward strand.
GTCATTTCCTTTGAAATTGACGAGTGTATTGTGTATTAGAAAAACATTGATTTTCCCTAGAATTAACCGAAATTAATTATACATGTTCTTATTCTAATTTAAAAGTTACCGTTAAAATATATCCACAAAAAATATCTGATATATTCTTAATATTCATAATTTTTAGTATGTTTTGAGTGCAAAAAAAACTTATTGCATAATTATTATTGTAATTGATGATTATTTTTATCATTTTAATATGTGTTAACTGTGAAACAATTTAATTTGTGTTACTTTAATGATGTTCTTAACACGATAAAAAATAAACATTATTACTACACGACCGAAGTTGTTATAGTAAATTTCGAACAAGAAGTTTCTGTTAATCGAAGTGAAAAAACATTATTTTGCGGGAGGCCATGACGTACTAATTTTTATTATACTGTCTTTGTAGATAAAACGTAAATGTTTGTATTGATTATCCATATAGAACACGTAGAATAATTAATGTATCGTTCTGAACCTAATTAATGTTTTTACTAAGTTATTACAATGGATTAGCGAAGCATTTCATACTCAACAATCAGGCCTACAAAACTATGGGCTTATTAGCGTCATAGAAATTGCATATTTCGTTTGAACATGAAAGGTAATGCTGCACATTATAGGCTAATGTCACGGCACGTAACTAATGTATCCGGGTTTCGGAGCGGCCCCAGTTCCGCTAATATGCAGAGTAACTTGTGACCTGCCAATGTAATTGGCATGCAATTTGGTTAGTAGGTAAATATAATTTCTATTAGCTTTTTAATACAAACTAATCGTTAGTTAACGCATGAGAAGTGCTCCTACATATTATTTAAGTCATATAAATATTTTTATATAAACTGCATACCATTTCAATTGCAGTCAAATTAAGAGCGAGAAGTATAACAGCTGAAACTAACCTGTTCATTTCCGGAACGGACTTTCAAAGCTGCACTGGTTGGATCGTTTAATATTTAGTTAGGGTCAGGAGTCTGCTCGGTGAAGGTGCATGTTAAGGAATTACAAAGAGGCCTCCTTAGTTAGGCTAGGTTTGTCAGCCCTTCTGGGGTAGCGCGAACGCGCATGCACCCCGAGACGGGCTATCCAAAAAAGATAGCAAGGCGCGCGGGGCGATCGCGTGGTGTTCCCACGTAGGGAGATACCGCGACCCCCACATCGCGCAGATGGTGATCACCGGTGGGGTTTTAGTGGGTAAGAATCCCACACACCCCTGTCCCCCCCCCCAGAGGC
>DWIC01000335.1:0-12494 GCA_018248135.1 Battus belus
ATCACTGTAACACTTTTTATAAAGCATTGAATAAAGAGCAAAAAAGCGGAAGGGAGATATTTGACAACCTATTATATGTTTGGTAATCTTTTCTAAGGCACTTACAATTTGGTTACATTTTTCCACAATAAAAATGTTATGTAATATTTAAATTTCTCTTAATCTTCAGGTACATAAATATTTCGTACGATTTTGCGAGACATGTAGAGCGTAAATTCCGTAAATACGAATCTATTTGTAGAAGACGTAGACTTCGTTTTATTAGCAAAGTTGATTTCCCTCGATGTTACTTGAACGCAAACCAATCGATGTACATATTTGCGTAAACTATATGTAAATATAAGTGCATTTTCGAGATGATCGCAAGCAACGCTCCTCTATATGGGGCTATCCATGGCACGGACTGCGTGTTTGGTACCAACCCCCCTTAATTAGAGCCGACGTGGAGTAGTCTGGGGTGCTCCGAGCCACACAATACACAGGTTTTCAGCCTCAATTGTTCTATTGTTAAAGACCATTGTTGTTCCGACGATTAAAGCAATTTTGTTTACCCAATTAGCATGTCTGAGTTTTTAAGCGATTTAATTAATTCGCTACTGAAAAAAAATGGATAAAAACAATTTTTTAGTAAGCACATTTAATGAGTCGTAAGTTTTATCTCATTTTATTTGAAAATTCTAGTAAGTTTTTTTTTTAAGTTTGTTGATATTTACTTCTATTGAATAGGTAAAAAATATCGAATTACTTTATTAGATTCACTCATTTTTACACAAATAAAAAGAAATGAAATCTAGCGCGAAACAATTACAAATATATTGTATAATAAGCGTATACATACTGTTTGCGAAAATTCTTTTTCCACAAGGTAAGTGTATTTTACCTACCAAATATACACAATAAAGTTTTTGGATTCCCTATTTATTTTTTCATCAGTGTTATATTTGAACATCCACTTAAAGTGGCCTCAATTTCAACGAACACCCTTTGTGTCCTGAAAACCATTCTATTTATTGTCTGTTCGTGAATCAAAGTAATTTCTCTTGACCAGTCACGCTGGTCCGCAGTCCGCTCGAAAAATGACATGGCAAGCATACAGAATGATTGGAAATATTTCTAAAAGTTTTTTAAAATAATGTCATTTATAAAGTTTATTAAAAATTTAATAAGTTATAGGAATCGTGGTTTTAGCCCATAGACGCCCACTGCGAGGGTTAACCTGTCATATGCCAAAGGTTTGCCAGGCGCACACTCTTCAGTGCCGCCATTTTACGTCAACAGCAAAGTATTTTGAACTGTATTTTAAGAATAATTCGATAAAATATAGCTTGTGTCGTTTCCGGACATATCTGTACTAAGGCAGATGGGCTATGTGGACAGATCTGGGCTAAGACATACGAAGAGTTAAGGTGTGCAGTGGATGCTGCTGCGTCCTATAGAAACTTGTAATGGGCAGTGGCAATACTTTATAACTAATGTGCAATGTTTGTATTATTTAAGATTGTATACCGGGAAACGAACCCGCGCCCTACGATCGCAGTTTAATCCCTCTTCCATTGGGCTACTACTGCTTTGAAAATGTAGCCACGTGTAAACGTATCTTAAGAATAATTTACAATAGTCGATGACTACTTCTATCATCTATCTCGTTTACTGCACGAAATTCCAGTTCAAAGATTGCTATAAATTTACAGCATTTGATGTAACTTCGTATATGTTAACATACATGTAATAACTTTACAAGTATGCTCGTATGGTCATAAAGTATTGTAGTAAAATTATACAATTCGCTTTTGTTTCATTGGTGAAATTTTTTTTAATTACAACTTTAACATTTAAGATTGTTTTATATAGAGTTTAGGAAGCATAAGTGTAGGTGATTAATAAATAAAATTTTAGTGGCGAACATGTTATAAATTCTCATCTAGTTGGTCGGTCGAATTAATTGGCCATCACTTCACCGTCGTGGTCGTAAAGCCTCCAAACCGTAGCGAGTCTCCAAAAACCTGGCATTGTTTTCCAACTTCGGACTTCGTGCTCGAGTGCCCTTGTATATGATACACACGCTCAATGTTTAACTGCAGCATATAAATATTACTTATCGTTCGCTTATGATCGTGTGTAAAAATAAACTGGAATTATATACGTATAAAAACTAAATTACGTTTTGCTGTTATTTTTTACTCATCAACTAAAGGATGTAGTCACGTAAGGTGGATCTTTTTAAATAAGGACATTTTTTATGTGGAACCAGTTTTTTGGGAACTCTCGTTCTTCCCTATCTTGGGAGGAACAGGGTCTTTACTTACAGTTTGATAAGTTTTTCAGAAATTTGATATTTTATTTATTTTACGTTTTCCATACCTCACATCTTCCATCACAATATCTTTCGTAATTTTGAAATTCCTTTCTCCTTCCATATATCACTCGTCTCTCTACTTCACTATTACCTCAATATCACAGTTTCAGTTTTTTCTTATTATGATTTCTTCGGTATTATTGTCATGTAATTATATAATATCGATGTATTTATTACATTTTAATTTACCGTTTAAAATCTACGCGAGCGTTGGTATGAAATAACTTTACAAAAACACGTTAACACGTTAACAACAAAAGTTTGTATTCCCGACGACTGAGGTTCATGACCATTTTTCAAAAAAAATATAGCATCTATTACGCGTTATACGAGTATTGGCTCCGGGAAAGTACATAAAGTAGTAATTAAGTTCAAACTTCTGTCTTGTGATCACATAAAGGAATATAATCATATCTAACTGTAAAAAAAGGTTTTGTACTCATATTACTAATTTTATAAGATAAACGAACATATTAACAAGAAATTACGAATTAAAAATTAAAAGTTCTTTATTCAACGTACGGTGGAATATATCTCTTTTTGATGTCGAGTCAACCACCTGTTCGAATTATAACTGCGTCAGACATGAGACTAACAGATTAAAGAAACTCGGCTGGACTTTATTTTTTTAATTAAGTTAAGTTACATTTATCATCAATATTGAAATAGCCTGGACTAGGGCTCATTATACTCAAGGTGTACTATCTTCTATGAAGTCATTTACAGTGTGATAATCCGTAGCACACAAACGTTTTACAATTTAAGCTTTCTCAATATTATTTGTTGTAAATGCGTATATATGACCCTGAAACGTATTTAACTCGATGAAACGAGTCCCCGTTATTATCATGTCAGCCTTTAGACACCCACTATAAGGCATAAGCTTCTAGCAGAGATAGATATGTTGACCAGGTCTGCGTTGCCGGCATCCCGCGGCCGTGACTGTGTTGTCCATCCATCTAATGGAAGGATCTACGCACGAGAAGTTTACTGGCTCGTTGTTGCTATCTGCTCCAACGACAAAGTCAAATCCCAGGTGAACAAAATTTATATTAACTTTTATACAAAATCAAATCATAAGTCCTATTGCCTTAACCTAGCAACGGATGCAAGTAGCTCATTACACGAACGCGTTATCAAAATTTTATTACGCGCTACACCGGTATCGTAATTCAACAGATTAGATGCCTTATCTGAAACTGCCGAGCTCCTCCGGTGCGCGGCGTATATAACGTGAAATTTTTCGTACGGTCGGCTCAGCCAACGGAACAATGTGTAGCCAAAGACGGCAGGAAAGCACCGTGGCAAACTTTTGACTTTGAGAAATTAATTGCCGTGACGAACGAGGATTTTAATTACGCCCGAACCTAACGCGAGTGGAAACCAGTCGAGATCTTAGATAGAGCGTTTGGAGACATGACTAATTAAATTATAAAAATTTGAATACCAGAAATATCTCTATTTAAGTAAACGAGGGTCCCGAAGTGTTCGCGTGGGCTTGTAGAATGAAATTTATAAAATGCCAAGTGTGAATAGGTTTATTCGATTCACTCGTGTTATTTTGAAACTGGTCCCCGATAAACATCTGATTGCTTCACCCGCGGCTAGTTCGGTGCTATCTTCGCTTTTAGTGGTACGTAATCTTATGGCCCTTGTTAAGTTGAAATGATATTTGGGCCATTACACCGCTATGCAGACAACAACATTAAGACCGTGAGTGCAGCGAAGAGTTACAATTAAAATGCTTTTATTTTTTACTGTATTGCCTGGAGAGTTACTGCAAGGGGTGATTGTTCTTGTTACTTGGTAATTGCTCACGTATGTAATGAGGTTACAAAGTTTTCGATAATTACTGGAAACTTTTAACTATCACGTCACAAATAAACGCAGATTTTTTTTTAAGATGTATTCATTTTCATACTGGATTTTAATTTTAGTAAGAGATTTGTGCAGGTACGTTCCACGTGATTATTTTTCTTAAATATATGACCTTGGAAGAGTAGCTGCGATCAGACTTTTGCAAGTTCTTTTTTAGGACTCTTGAAAGGGTATGTTTTTTGATTTATTAGTACAGCATTTTTGTGAGTGATTACATCGGTAACGACAAGCGAAAATACAAATTTTTACTAAAAATAGAAGTTATTAACTATCTTTGTATTTAAAATGAATATTGCAATGAAATTAAAGCGAGTGTTTTCCAGCACAGTTAAAAAGAAATTAATAAATTTTCTGCGGTTTGCTACTACCTCGATCGATCTCGAAGACGTTTATTTACGGGACATACGTCACACGGCAGTTCAGTGACATCGAGTCGCTGAGCTTTATTCTGTTTCATTGAACCAACGGCCTGCTCACTGGAATCAGTCTTAATTTTGAGAGCTTGAAGCTAATGCGACCCAACACGTTCATGTCGCGACTGCCAAAAACAAATGGAAACTGGACCTGTCTTGATTAGAACAACTGTATGTTAATTAACAAATTAATTTCACTCGAATTGGTTTTTGTCGCCTTCTCTGGTCGGGCTTGTTAAGTTATGATTTATAGGTATCACTGGAATGCGGTTTGTAGTCTAGAGAATATAGTTCGTTTGATCAAAAAAAGAGTGTCCGTGACTACTTCTATATTAAGTATCAAAATTGGAGAGAAATATTCTCATCATTAATTAATTTCATTCGTGTAACATATTATCAACGAATCAATTATGATTTATATATATATAAATTTGTTGGGAGATATGATAGCGAAATATATCTATAAACTTCTGAAGGATTTGTCACAGACAAAGATTCAACAACAGATTCTTTCTAGAACAGTCTTCTTAAACAGCATTTGTTACGTAAGTTAATAGTATATTTTTTATTAGTTTGTACTCCTCAGACGTTAACGTCCGTTTCTTTATTTGTTCTTGAGTGGTACAGTATTTATTCGTACTGAAGTTAATGAGCCAAGTTCCTTCCTAAACAATTATTAACTTAATTAGTAAATTAATCTTAAATTATGTTTTAAACTAAATAAAACTAGAAGAGTATAAGACTTTTCATCAGAGTATGTAAAAAAATAGAACTGTAATTAAATATATTGTTATATTCATTTTCAGCCTCTGGACGCCCACAGCAAGACATAGACACCACGCTTGGCAAACGAGTTGACGATCGCAGTGTGTGTGTATGATTATATATCTAACACCTTAGAAATATCCAGTTCGATCAGTTTTTAAAGGTACAGTTTGTGTAGCCTTGTCTTCGTCCCTATTCCATATTGCCATTGTCAGTTTGTATGCCATTATCTATGCGATGTCTGCCAGTTTCGCGACTACAACGAATTGGAGAGTATATTGAAGATCAACACATTCCCGGTATAAAATCTCATTCACATTTTGTGCATTGTACAAACCGCCTGCCGAGTATGACGATTACAGTAAACACCTCATAGATATATTTGGGGGAGGTCTAAGGGCTGAAACGACGAGCCTTACACACGGACGAACCCCACATAGGATCGTGGCGGTCACGTTTTGATAATGTTAGAGAGGTTACAAATAAGTATACGGAATCCTAAAAAAACTCTTCGTTTTTAACGATCGTACCCGTTATTATGCGTAGATTATGAAAGCTAACCGGCGAGAGCGTTTTCACTTTCACCCACACAAATTTGCATAACCTATAATTGTATACACGTGAACTATGTAAGAAACAACAATTTTAATCATATGTTTTGAATGACAATAAAACTATTAAATATTTTAATTGCATGTTCCCATAAATGGATACGCCAGTTTGTTTATTTTTTAACAATAAAATTGAAAGTTGTTAAATGTCTTGATTATTGTTTTTATGGTTACATACGAATGGTACATTTAATTTAGGTTAAATATTTTCACAAGCAGTTCAAAGTAGTGACTTTATAATAAGTTTTCGTAACTTTAAGTTTTTAATCTAAAATCCTTTTCGGATTGAAATTGAATGTTCAATATTTTTACAGATTTTTTAAAAATAATTGTAGTGAAAATGTATTGTTTAAGTAATTAAAAAAGTGAACAAGGGTTACTCCAATTTTATTCTATAATTCAATATCCGAATCAACCACTGCCGCATTGAAGACTGTTAGACGATCGAATGGGTATTTGACAAGTAAAACAATATTTTTTTATTAAACTACCGTTGAAATAGCATTCGCAAATTCCTTTGTTTTGATAAATTTATAATGTAATATTGATGTAAGATACATTGGCGGCGGAGCCGATTCAGTAACAAAGCGATTCCAGCAGTACTCTGGATTCGTTTTCGTACAAATACGCATGACTTTGTATGTCTTCTAATAGATGAACAATTTGCTTCACATCGGTTTTTATTCTAAGGAGTTGTGTTTTTTAACATTGACTCATTGTAAAGACCATTAAGAGATAGATCCTGGTATGTTAGTTAATTCAACAAGCAGTTTTCATATTCCAGAGAAGGCCAATTCGCAATTGAATACACATTTTAAAGATATGCTAATATACATTAAAAGGTTTCAAAACAGAAATCATTTTTTAAAGCATATAAGTACAAAGGATTTGTTTTAAATTTTAAAAATTAAATGTATTTATGTTCCCTCTCTTTATTCTTTGCAATTTGATGATTAATTAGTTACGGCGCTTCTCAGCAATTCTTTCAGATGTAGCCTGTTTTTTGGACTGTGTTGCCCAAATAGTATTTGCTGATTCCGCGTCTTCGAGGCGGCACGACGCAGATGACGCCTGACCTACGATATCTTTAAAGCTCGAAGGCTCCTGAAACCATGGCTCTGGCCATTACTTGCTACTATTTTACCACATAGGGATATGCTGGTTAATACTAATAAGTAGAGTTTGGATTTCATGAATTTGTAAGCAGAATAAGATAATTAACATAATTATTACCACAAATAATACTTTGTAGAGTCGCGTGCGGCTTGTAAGTGGCAGGTTACCCCCTCCCTTGATGTCATAAATTATAATTAAACAAATGCATTATTTTGAACTACTTCGAGAATCGCGAGTGTAACACGAGGTCACGTATTACGTTATGATTAGTTACGCAACACCGACGTAAATACAAGGTATAAATATTAAAGTCGACGTGTAAATAATTTATGATCGTTGAATTTACAACACGACGCTGCATTGGCGCCACTCTATTGATATATTCGTTGTATTTAACCAGCAATGTATTAGCGTTTATTCAATAAATTGTTTACTTACACTGTTTTAATACATGTTTGCCAAAAAAATTGCAAACCAAGCTAAACAATTATCATCTTTGTATGCTTTTCATAATAAAAGAATACATCAATAACTAATTTTGTAATAATAAATGGATTATACAGAGTGATTATACATATATGTATAAAAGGTTCAAGAATTGAATGTATAGTATAGCTATTTAGTCACCAAAACGCATTAAGGATTTAACGCCAATTTCCAATCACCTTGTACAAAGTGATCAATCTGGAATATATTACATTAATTCATTTTTGCGACAGGCTCTTAACCTCTGAAATAGTCTTGGAGAGATAGTTAAACAATAGTTAATTTTGATATACAGTAAACTGAATTTTAATTTCGATTTTCTTTAGCTATGTTATCATTGCGTTATTTTTTATTCACAAAAACATTTCGATAAGGTGCACAAAAATTAATAGACAGCGGTATGCGTCCACTCTTTTAAAGTTTTTATTACAATAATGTTATACATAATGTTTTTGCGAAACGAAAACAATTTGTTTATAGTTCCAAAGAGATTAATATTTCTACGAATTATTAATAAAATCTTTACGACATATTAGATAATGGCGGACAGAGTTGTACGGTTAGTTTTAACCTCTGCTCGGATCCGGTAGGCTCGAGATCACTGGTCGGGTGATCAATGATGTGTCACGGAGCCATTAGCGTTGCTGACGATTCTTTATATATCTGTGTAATGGTCATTATAACGAAGCTGTGCATTAAGAAACCAGTTTGATGTTTTTCAATAACGCTGCGAGGTTCTCACGACAAGGTTTTTTTAAAGTCTACAATTAGTATCACTATCAAAACAACGAAAACACATAATTACACACCGTGTCATCATCAAATTTTTAGTTTAAATACGTCTACGGCATAAGCCGCAAAGGTATGCTAAAGAACTATACCATAATAGTGTGCATCTGAACAGTCATCGATATTTTTGTTCATAATTATATGCAATTATATCATGATTATGCACAATCATCATCACCATTTCAGCCGCAGTCCGTAGATTGACGTTCATTTTCCACCGGTTGGGAAAATTCTTTATTGCATTCTACTTAAAAACAAAACACCATTATGGTGGATCTGTACCGCAGATTATCTAATTAATAAATAAATAGACATAGAAAAAAATTGAACTTGTGAAGTTGTTTATTCATAACGTAACATTATGAAAGTATGTAATAGATTGAATTATTCAGTCGATTTTGGACTAATTGTAGTCACCAAATTTTAATTTAATTTCAAAATACCTATTTACTACGCGTTATTTATAATCACGTATAAATTACTTCATATACTTAAAGGGAAAAAGATAAATGAAGTAAGCCATAATTCGAAAACAGGAAATAAATCGATGTCTATTCGAAATAAAATAAAAAAAGTACTAAATCTACATCATGAATTTTTAATTAATTTTGATTAAATATTTTCAATATTTTATCATATAATCAATTAATCAATTAAAGAAAATTAGATATTCCATGTTTATAACAAACAACCTATGATTTATTTATAATTTTCAATTAAGCAAATCATTAATCACGTTTTACGATAAATGGAAAGATCTGAATCATTCTCATAGAGTTATTTCCCATCTATATGGGTTATCGGGTATTAACCTTAGAATGATTTGCTCATTTGCTGACAATTAACGTACGACGTACCATATATATAATAAATATCGTAGTGTTTATAAAGTCAGAAAAAAGCATTTTTATAATTCTTAAATCTACGCATTAAAATATGATTAATTTAATGATTATCTTCTATCTGTTTGTACAAGCTTTGTACGGCCAGAATTAATTAGACTGACATATTTCAATAAAAACATTAATTGATATAACGTATTTCAGTGTGGTCACTTCAAACAGGTTGATTGGAAATTGTTGAAAAAGCTCTATAGCCTGTTGTTGACAAATAAGCTACAAATTCACTCTTTTTAAACATTAATCATAATAATTTAATAATAAATGCAGGATATTTTTAATAATAATCAATAATAATATAATAAATTTCTAGCACAGTCCAAAACGGCATTCAATTTTTATGTAGCGTTGTCCGGAACAATCACGTGAGGTTCAGAAGAAACCTTTTCGCTTCTCTCATAACTATGTACATGTTTTAATTAGCAAAATTCATGCGAGCTAGTTACACATCCTTGTTACAAATACTGCGATATATGTTGATAAAAATTACTATTTTTACGCAATGGTAAAAGAGGTAACATTTAATATATTTATCTGATGTAGTATAAAAACGCAAGATCTCAAAGACCTGGAGTGGCAAAACTCCCTGTAAGTCCAAGTCATTCAATTAAAATTCATTGTATATATTTTAATATTTAATAATTATTTAGGTCAGCACTTCTCAGAATTTCTTTAATATGCTGGTTAGTTAATACTATATGTTTGGACGCAACGAATTATAAAGTGTTTGTTAACCGAATAATTGAAGCCAAAAAATTATAGAATCTGTTATAGACTCTTTTTTATTACATAATTCATATACGAATCTGTTATAATTAATGAAAGCATTTATATGTAAACTGCTTATTCACATAATATTCTTACGTTAATGTTTGCTCGCGTGTCTTATACACGACGCCTTATAAGTTAAGCTAACATAAGCTAATGCGGAGAAAAAGACTCTCTTTTTTTCTCGTCCCCCGACTCTCGGCATCAACTAATTGCTTGCAGCATAATTCACTCAAGTATTGTGAGTTATGGGTAAACGAGTGTGCCGAGTTGTGGCGACAGTGATGAGTATGGAAATGCTATACTAAGTCAAACAAAAATTTGCATTTCCTCTCGTCACACACACAGCCGCAGATCTGCGCACGCGCCGCTCAGCTTCCTTAATTTTTTACGTTGCCACCGAACGAATTTGTATTGTAATGTATGCAAATTCCCACTAAAGATCCACTCGAGTTTTTTTGCTCTCGAGTTAATTCTAGGGCAACAGAACTCGGCGCAATGCAATCGAATTATCATAATGGAGAAAAAGTTAAATAATATTCATGACATGTTAATTTGGCGGTTCATGAGTGCTAAAGGCGCATAATTGCACGTTGTCGGAAAGACCACGCCCATCCAGTTATTGCCATTTGCGGTTTTACTTTTTACGAGCCTGATATGTTTGCGGTCGGCGTTGCCGCCCGGGACTTTGCGGCTGTTGTCTCCTGTGTTTGCAATGACACTATCGTTATGTTTACATTATTTCATCTCAGTTACTAATCATGTCAAATTTAAACATGTCAAAACGACTTGAGTGATAAATTCATGAAATGGATGGCTCAACACTACGTACGATTATTATTAAAATATTCAATATTCATTTAGGTAAATAATTACAGGTTTTTATTTTATTTAATTGTATATACTTCACTGAAGTTAATTCTTTTACACTTGAATTTAAGTAAACAAAAGGAAAAAGTATAACTGGTTTATTTAAATGTATACGTATGTTTGAATTAAAGTTTTACGATCTGATTAGCACAGACTCGAATAAGTCAAATTGTTAATCTAAACAGACAATGCAAATTATTCACGAGGTGACACGGCCGAAGCCCCGTAACTTTAGAATTGTTTATTGCCTAGGTCGAGACAACGCCTCGAAGATAATAGAATTCCGCAGTACACACGTCACTGTCGCCGTTCCAATCACAACAGAATTCCACAGCGACACTAGAAATCGTGAAGTCGTTCCCAATTCACATTGGATACGATCCGCGATTAACCTGGTTCCTTACAAGTGATCATACGTATCAATACGAGAGAGCCAATGACAAGCAGAGCCCCTAGGCCTATGCAAATGTGAGCTTCTACGTTACGTATAACTTGTACCGGTTATAATGATTTTCACTTCGTTCCACGTTAATTCATCGATATCTACCATAACACTCATTTTACGTTGCAAGTTTATTTATGCATTTAAGTTGCGAAAATATATAGGCATTTGTATTTTGCGATGTTTCACTATTGCTGGTTAAATTAATAACTGCATGATGCATGGAAGAAACAAATTATTTTATAAAAGAAGTACAAAACATTTTTCACCATCATCATCTTAATTTTAGGCGTAACGCATCCGGCAGGATAAAGGCCTTCCCCATATTTTTCTAAAAGGATACGTTGGAGCGGCCTGTATCCCGAGTCTGTTTATGTCCTTGTCAAGTTCATCTGTCCACCTTGTCCGTGAACGTCTTTTGTAACGTTTACCGGTCCGTGGACTCTTTTTCAAGACCTTAAAGTCCAAGTGACTATATGCTATGTGGTCTATGTCAATTATTTTCGTGTCTACGGTTCTCCTTATTTTTGATTTGATCTTATAGGGAAATACCGAGCCGACCTCTTCATGGCTTATTGAGCTACTGCGAACTTACAAATGACACCTTAAGTGGAAGACCAAGTTTTACTGCTATAAGTTGTAATCGATGACATATATTGACTGCTAGCCCTTCATTTTAAAACACTAAGAAAATAGAACAGATGATTGTAATTTCTAAAATGCTACCCAAGACAGTTTGATCCAATGTTTGTCCTTTTTATGTCAGACCTACCTAGTTCAGTCGTTTGCCTTAATATCTTTACATATAATACTTTATAACTACAAACTACGTAATCACTATATTAAGTAATCATTTTACGGAAACTCATTACGTTTAAAATAAAATTTAATTACAATATCCACTGCTGTTTCCTTGTCGATCACCTTCTAAGATTGCATTTGCTTACATAGTAAGGAACTGTGAGACCATTAACGAAGGGCATAGCGTATTTGTGAAATTTGTTTTCATAATATGTCGATTTTTTTATATAAATACACTTTGTGATACAAGAAAAGAAAAACAACAAAGATTAATTATTAAGCTCCAAATGGTAGATAAAG
>DWIC01000336.1:0-12491 GCA_018248135.1 Battus belus
GTATTAAGCTATGCTAAATGGCCATGAAAGTATTATACTTTTTTTATTTTACGCGACTAATTTTGACACTACTAACAACTATAAACATTATTAAGAGAAAAAAATAGAGGCTTTTGAATAAATTAGCAGTTTGTGTTCGTTAACCCAATAAATATACGTAATGGTTAATGGCTGCGCGCTCGCAATTAGAGCCTTTCTATCTGGCTATATGGCATGGCATTATAAAAAGGTGGAATTTTTCGTCTTCGATTCGATCTTTACTTCCTAAATCGGAGCAATCGGAATGAAGCGGCGAAATAAATGACGAATCAATTAAGAGTAATGTTCGGTTGTGCGTTCCTTGTGTTTGACCGATTTTGACCTCGATGATTAATGAGCACTGCACCGTTAGTTTAACTTACTTTTTATTGCATTCACTTTTGTAACGTCTCACATCTCTCTTAACATATTCCGCACATTTTTAATCTTAGCCTTTACTTTTTTCAATAAGTGTATATAAATTCTTTAAAAAAAAGGATTAGTTGCGACGAATAAGCGTTTACAAAAAGAGAGCGTGGTATCCCTAAGCTTCGAGACAGGAAGTCCATGTACGGTTTGTATTTTGATGATGTTTAGATTGTGTTTGAATCGTGCTGATCCGATCAGGTTCGAGAGAGCCATTTATGGAGGCGCCGTAATATTATGTTAGTAAACGATGGCTTTGTAGCCACGAATTTATATCATATAATAGGTGCAGGTCTGTAATGTTCTTTACTATTTAAAAACTAGGTCTAATTTTGCTTTTTTGTGTTAAATAAATAATTTTTCAGCATAAAAATAGCATATTAAATATACTGTCATAGCGCCTTTACTTCTCATCTTAGGAAGTCATAAAATTTTTGTGCTTAATACTAATTTTATCATTGTTGTAACGTGTTTAATTTTACACTACAAACCGGTTCTCATGCATTGTTTGCCAAGAATCGGAACAAACTGGTCTGACGATTTAAAGGCGGCACGTTTGTCCGGCGACCGAGTTTTTTTAGTTGCGTCCTAGTGATAAAGTATTTTATTTTACCTGGTTTACATTGCTGCCTACCCGAAGGAGCGGGAGCTCAGTGCGAAGAGTACGCTAAGCGTACCACAGCCTGTCCCGGTACATAATATAATTTCACTGAATTGGGAGGCAGTTGAACTTTTAGATCGCTTCGCGGACGATCCAGATTTGTGTGACTAGATCTAAGGGTACCTACGAGGGGCTAGGCTAGGCACTAGGCTTGGGCGGTCTCTCGCACAAAGTAAAAACCTCTGCGCTAGGTGCCCTACTAGGTTACCGTTGCTGTAACATTTTTCTGACAACATCTTTGAACTATCGCAAAAATCATAACTATGACAACTTCTATCCGACATTTAATATAGTCATATATTCAAATTAATTAGTACTTTAAAATAAACATGTACTTAGTGTGATTTAAACCTAACGGTCTTAAGGACGATCAGCGATGAGTGATTCAGTAACAATGCCTTTCGGCAACATGTTTTTAGGCCACGGGGTCTCTAAACTTTGAAGAGTCATTTGTGTGTACTCCGCTAATTTAGTTGCGCTGGATAAATTATAATGTTATATTTAAAGGTCATATTATAAGGTAAATTTTAGCTGGTCCTAATGGAAATCTGTGGAGAAAACCTATATCCCAGTCATGGACGTCCTTCGGCTGAAATAATGATTGACGAATTAAAAATATATGTATATACATGAATAACAGATTCATCAGGACAACCGCCATATCTTATTTTAATATTGACGTTCCAGGCACAGGCCAAAATTGTAAATATTGCGCTGAACACAGAATCTCAACAAGTGTTGCAGATAAAGGACAAGCAATCGAGTAAAATTTACAACCTCGACATTTAAAAACTAAATCACCTTTAAACTGCAGTATCAACTTGCGGTCTCTTGTTTGCTTTGAGCTTATATTGAACAAAAAACGAAGTATTTATAGAATTGTGGATAGGTCAAGCAAGTATAACGCAGCCTAAGAGCCCGTGGGTATGGAACCATATGAGCGGATGATCGTTGGCAGTGACACACATCACCCTCCACTGAGCACCGACCGCTAGGGCCGCGCGTTCATCAAGCACGTAAATAAATATTAATCCAGCCGTGTTAAATAATCAGGTTACCTCAGACCATCGGGCTAAACAAACGCGCGTTGTATGCGATTGTTGCTAGATAAACATACCGATAAGTTTTGTTTTGGAGACAATTTCGATCCTTGAATATTTATTCTAATTCAGTGGGTAGTCATGATTACAGCTAATGACGAAATTTTTAATATTAAGAAGACATTTTACACCCCGTGCTTTATTTGTTTACTTTTAAGAGCAGTGAATCTGATGACCCCACTATGTCGTTTTATGCGTCATTACTTTCACGGCGTTAATGGTAATTTTATAGCTCACAGCAATCATATGATTGTTTGTAAAAATCTTAGACTGTCAAGCGATTTTTAACGTGTTTCATAAAGGCACTAAGATGGTCTGCCGAAAGTGCAGAACTTGCGCAGTTCTCGGTAATGAAACGTAGGCGAATAAATAATGTTTCAACTTTCAATCGGCTATTAATTTAATTTGTTTTCGTTATTACAGCTCCTCAACTTTCACCAGCCTTTGACTTTACAGATTTTATTTATTGTTATTTGTGAAGCAGTAACCTTGCACTCGCGGCTTATTCTATAAACATACATTTTGTAAGATTATTCAAAAGATCCCTCTTTTGAACCAGGTTTCCATAGCGCGTAATAAAATTAAAACTGTTTTTAATAATATAAAAGTTATGAATATTTGGAAGATGTTAAATAATACTATTAGTGTATTAGTTAATTACTTAGCATAATAAATAAATCACCACTTGAAATTCAAGGACTGTAAACGAAGTTTCTGGTTAGTATGTACTTAGTGCCCCTGGACGCGGGAAGCGCAGGGCCTGTCATCGTGACGATCTTTGGGAGGCCTCTACCTTACAGTGGGCGTCTTTCGATTAAAAAGAAGAAGTACTTATAAAAATTTGTGCTGGCATTCTGAATTATTGAGAAATAATGCGTAACGTATTTATAATAATATCTATAATTGCCGTTGTACTAAAAGCCAACCAATAAGTTTAGCGATCAAAGTGCAATTATTTGTAAATTAAACCAACTTCATGCTTTGTTCGTAATTATTTGTACTTCTTGTTATTTTAGTATAACAATATCAATAATAACTTTTTGTTTGTTTCAGGTACTTCACATTTGTTTTTATAAGCTTAGTATGATAAATATTAAGGTGAGGCAGCGATGTTTGTAATGGTACAAAACTATGTTTCACAAATTTCTCGCATAAAATAAGCATTAAGAACGTTGGTGAGGACGTTTGCCGGGCCAATTAATAAATTCGTGCATTTATCGTTCAACAGACGTTAGTGAACGCTCCACATACAACAAAAAATTCGCAACGCTGCTTTGGACGAACCGCTCACCGAGAGAAATAGTCGCCGCGGACGATTTTTATTTCACCGTCAAACATCGTAAACTAACCTTTTCTCAGATTGCGTATTTATATTTATAAACAGTTTATAAACAGTTGGATACATGCTTCCGATAGGTTTCCATTCCATTTAAAGGATAATTTCCGCGACTAGTTGTATTAGTGGCGACATTAGTCGGTCCGGTGCAGGGCGTGCGAAGAGTGTTGGCGCGAAGGTCAGTGCTCCTAGGATTGCGGCCGTAGTGCTCGGAGTTAGAGTCACAAGTGGTGGACCGCTGGAGAGAGGCGCGGCGGCGGTGGGGCCCCGGCGAGCGCGCGTCGCCTGCCGCCACTCCACTCAGTTCAGTCGCAGCGGTGCACGCACACCGCACGCAGTTCTCGCGCGCGCTACGAGAAGGTATGCACGCCCGCACGCACGCATGCACTCGCTTCCGGTGCCCGTCGACTGCTCCCCGCCGCATAAATACTCTCCCTCGCGTTACGCGATCGGCCTGACTCTAGTCAAGCAAGCTGCATGCGCCCGGTGCAGTGCTCGAGGTAGCGACACTGCAGTGCATTCGTTACGCGAAACAAACGTGGAAATGTGTTGAACTAGATACCAAACTCGTTCTTTACTTTAAACAAACAGTGTCGGAATTATATCGAGCGCGAGAACAACACACCGTCTCCTTTACTATATCGTTATATATTTATTGTAACCGACCTGACTTGACACATCGCTGCTTGTGAGATTAATAATTTAATCATTTGGTTATTTATGTAATAGGATAATTCAACTCCTTTGCCGTTGTAATTATTTTTATTTTGTTGTTATATTCTGGCTAGCAATAAACCTTATCCTATTTTATTCCTGATGTTGGAATAGGTATTTATGTGTCCACAACGCTGTTTGTTGTGAAGGGCCGGGGAGGTCGAGGATGTATCCGTCGCGGGCCATATGGCAACAGGTAGCCATATTAGGGATTCCATGAAGGCGACACTTGTTGCACTTATACGGCGTAACTGCTCCACATTACCAGTTAACGTACAGATGACGTCTTATCGTAATCTGAATATGTTAAATATGATAGTTAATTTTACCGGTCGCATTTTAATGATATATTGTTTTGGTAGTGTGCTCATTGTTTGTATACGATGAACGCGATAGGAAATAATGAATGCATAAGAGAGGCGGTCTGCGAGTGCGGTTATGCAAGCTGCGAGTGCAAGGAGCCAGGCGGTTCGCTGACCAGCGGTGTCCCGCCGCCCACCGCGAAGGTCGCAGCGCCGAGCCCAGGCCTCCTCCGACTCCTCCGCTACGAACCTCGTATCACCGCAACACCAACAGTTCAACATATTTCCACTGTGGTTTCATTTATTTGCAGGTAGAGTCGATATGTGTTCAGTGTATTCGGTGCTAATAAGAGAACCATTGTAAGCGAATTTAAGTTATAATCGTAACACTAGTGAAAATATTGATCTCAAAATGGTGACTTCAAGAATACCGGCTTATTCTTTAAATTCGGAGTTCAACAGGGAGTTCAGAAGTTTCCGTATAACGAGAGCGACACCTCGGTCTACGCTCTATGCACCCGCCATAGTGCCTATTCACGAGTACCCCAGGGTCAGTGTCCACGAGCGGCGAGAGGCGTTGAAGGCCGCTCTGGCGAAAGCCTGGTCGTCCAAAAGTAGCGAAAAGAGAAAGCACGACACGTGGACCGTGCCCAGCGAACAGAGCAGGACGGGCATCACGGCCGCCGATTTCAATCTCAAGTCACAATTCAAAAGCGGCGAGGAAGGATCGCGAGTCGCTCTCGTCAAACACGAATTCGAAAGCAAGGAAGCGGAACGAGAAAAAGAGCCGAGAATCGAAAGCGGCCAGGCGGCCAGTTTTAGCTACGCCCGATCTACCGGCAACGGAATAGACTTACAGGAAACGCTAAAGAAAGGCTGTGATAAAGCTTTACACGGTAACGACTTGTCCTATAGCGATTACTTGAACAATGTTCCTAAATGTAAAACTAGTTTTGAAAATAGCTTCCTCAAGCAAAGCCAAGAAGAGCGCTACAGCAAACGAAACGGGTACGAAGTGACATGTAAGCGAGTCGAAAGAGATGTTAACCTGAACAAAGTCGAATACGGCAGCCTGAGCGGCAGCGACACCTACGACTCTTTGAAGTATTCGCGGACGGCGAACGGAACAGAGTCAGTGCAATATAAAAGTTACGGTAAAACGGACACCGTTAAGAGTAAATTGCTCAGTATAGATGGTCCAAAAAGCGTGACGTCTTGCAACGGTGAGAAGAACGGTTACCCGGCGAGCGAGCGGCGCAACGCCAGGGACCAGCCGCGCCTCACGAGCGGACCCCGCGCTCTCGTCGAGCAGCGTCTCGCCGAGCGTCTCGAGGTCAAGGTCGCCGAGCTGCCTGCTCTTTACCTCGGCGTCGACTCCTGGACTCCCAAGTCCGCCGCTTTCCAGAAGAGCATGCGCGAGCACGAATGGAGCGTGTCGTATGTAGTTCCTTATACCATATCTACTAATATTTTCATATTCCTCACCATCAATTACCCATCCATTATCCCTCGTGTCCGGAGCCTCGTTTAAAATGCAGACTGCAACTGCTAGTTCGATAAACAGAAAACAAAATTGGTTTCGAACGCACGTAAAAATAGAAAAAAAATCCAAGCCTGCTGTGAGCGCTCCGTGCTTAGGGTACATCGACATCGACTCGGCGCTGTTGTCCAAACGGACATCGGTACAAATTTGTCGTCCGGTTTTAAAAATCGCGTTACAGGTCGTTTTATTTAAAGCAGAAGAAGTCCGTAACGGCAAGTTTATTAAATTATTTGAGAATACAAAAGATTTATTGTATTGAAGTCGGAAAGAGTCGATAGTGTTACAATTTATTACCAATATGTTTTTAAATTCGGTCATACTTTTATTAAATAGTCTGATTAAATTAGTTATTTCGCAAGTTAACACGTGTACTGCAACATTGTATGGAAGTCTGGCAACTCTTCTTTATAGCATATACACCCTTTTAACCCAGTCAGTCGTAATCAGCGGTCGACTCGTGTACTTGTATCAGCGCATTAATCTTACAGTGGTACGCCCCCGACGCGGGTATAAATCCAATTATTGTCACGTCAGCGAGCCTATTTACCTGAATTATGCGCGCTGTGGCGGCGGCTGGCTATATGGCTCCGACGACCGGTTGTGCAAAGTTCTTGCACAACTACAGAATGACTCATAGCAGAACTGAACTCCATCGCGCTGTACGTTTCTAAACATCCTTCACTAATTATCGTGTGTAAACGGTTTGTTAAATAGATCGACACGTGCAAAAGAGAGTCGTAGACAGTATGCCGTCAATATTCTCAGACGCAGCCTGAACAATAAGAAAGTGTTTAAAAACACACAAGTTTCCGTTTTGTTTTCCATTCTTGTTAACGCATATTATTTCTTACTTACATACACAAATATCCAACCGGTGGGCGTCCCGCGCAACGGAGACTTAAAAGATTCGTCTCGATAGCATTTAGTGAACGTTTCAAGGTCTCGTCCTGGTTTATGCGGCCCGTTTAGGATTTGTCAACCTGGTAACCGTTCTGACGTAACTCAAAGTTTATTGTCTTTTTATTACGTATTTCGCTAACACATCATCTACGATCGTTTTAAAAACTTTGGCCTTCATGTACTGTACATGCTACTGCCTACTGCTATCATAGGACAAGATTTAACATTTGGTTTACGTATGAGGTGAAAGTGATGTTAAGAGTTTGTGGTGCGATTTGTTGCTTTCTCACAGAACACACATCAAAACATTTTCTCTTTACTGGGTTTACATTCGGTCGTTAGGAAATTTAAAGATCTTTTACCTGTTTATCTATTCATTTACTTCACATTTACTTCTTTTTAATAAATTTCTCGTACTCATTGACGACTATATGACTTTTTTATCATGCAGAAAATTTCCAAAATCTTTAAAACATCGAAAAATTTACTGATTTCAAATGTAGCAAAAAAAATTTAGGCCGATTTATTAACACAGGCTGATGCTAGTAAAGCAACATGATTGATTATACTAACGTAACGTACGCTTTATTGACTCGAAATTACGTATACAACATCTCATTCATGTCTCCTTAATGCATTCTCTAGATTTTTGTTTGATTCTATATTCGCCCACGCGTTAGCGATCATGCAGCGATTTTAAATATATAAAATGATTAGTCAAAAATACTCTAAACCAAGTTGTCTATCTTGATTTTATATTTCATTGAACTATAACGTCTGTATTCCATCTCTTAAGAAACAACAAGCTTATGGCTTTACTTTAATAATGAATAACTAATAATATGTTAATGGAAGATTATACCTACTTAATAACTTATTCAATCATATTGGACGTATCTTAGGTAAAAATATTTATCATCGATGTGATTTTCATTTTCTATAATTCTTTTGTATTAA
The DNA here is from genome assembly GCA_018248135.1 of Battus belus. Taxonomy (NCBI): domain Eukaryota; kingdom Metazoa; phylum Arthropoda; class Insecta; order Lepidoptera; family Papilionidae; genus Battus; species Battus belus. The sequence continues at coordinate 7,958 of DWIC01000336.1, forward strand.
TATGCAAGTAATATTGTGAATTTCGTTGGCAATACTTTATAAATAAAATAAAAATAAGATAGTCTCTTATATCCAGTTAGACGGGAACTTTACGTTCAGAATAGACGAATCTTATTTATTTATCACTATACCACGAAAGACAACGTTCAATAATTCTTTAAAATAAAACCCGGTTTAATTATGCATTTACTAAAAGCGGGTGTTATCTCTTCGTATGATTTATTTATACCAGAAACAAACTGGTCGGTTGTACATAACCAACTAGATTGATTTTCGTTTAGCGACATCGGCACTTGGAACTAGCTGGGCATTCAGTTCGGGCGTTTGTCAAATGTCAAGCTGGAGATAGAGCGGGCGCTCAACTTTCACCGGCCTGTGCACGTGCACGTGTGCTATGTACGGAGCGGGGCGCCGCGTCTGATGTAACAATATGTGTCCCCATAATGCAGATCACATGCGAGAACGCTTGTGTTGAAGGATCTGCTCGAAGAATTTTAAGGTTCTCGTTACAAAAGTAGTTGTGCGTATGTGTACGACGCCACTACGTACTTTACGTATGTTGCTTACTTTCACGCTACGTATTGCTGGCTACTACTAATTTTTAATGTTAATCATTCTTGAGCGTTCCAAATCAAATCCGGACGCCGTGTGGACGTTATGTGGGTAACATTGCGTGCGGTAGGGTTTAAAATTTTATTCTTTTTATTAATGTCTTTTTTGCAACCTCAATCGAAGCAACACATGGTGCTCTATCTATAGCTAATCGCGTACAAGTGTGTTGTACCACTTTGTAGACACTTACAGTACATAATTATCCCGTATTTACATTTTAAACCCAATGCCAATAACGATGCCGTTAAGTGGACACTGCCTAAAACCTTAAAGTAAAGACTAATTGTACGATTCTTGTCACTGCAAAACTGCGTAAGAGGCGAGGATTTTAATGAATTGTTAATATGAACTAGATACATATCAAGTCTATACGGATTATATGTATTACAATTTTATCTTTCTACATTAATTTATTTCAACTACTAAGGTTACAACGGGGTAAATTAATGACTGTTTACAAAAAAAAAACACTTTTTATGTTAAGTTTCAAGTGAATTGTGTCCAGCGCCTTGGACTATTTCACTTGAGATAGGTGATTAATATTTGCTATATTCTAAAATAGTTTCTATGTACGTATATACACGTATTATGTGTTGTGTACAACACGTAGGCACATTATAAAACCTTGCAAAATCAATTAGACAAGGTAATTAATCATTATTTTGAAGGCGCAATTTAGAAAAAAGATCAAAACAGTATAGCGAAATGCTCGCACAGTTAATAAAATTAAATAAATGCTATAAAGCGACAGTAAAACTCAATATGCTGCGTCGCTTCTTTATTTATTCAATTGTATATGGGCTTATATACGTTGTTTACTTCATCATCACACCAGCCGATAGATGCTCAGTGAGAGCCACATGACTTCCCACAGATCGCCATGATGCGTCGCCCGCAACCAGCGACTTCCCGAGGCCTATGTCTATTTTGTACTACGTTGTATACTGAGGATCAATAAAAAGTATACAACTTAAGAGGAGATCACTTTTGCTGCGTTTGGCCTTTATTGAGGGGGTCTATCTATCAGACCCAGTACATTGGGTTATTCGGTGCTGCCGTGCTGTAGATATGGCCCAGTGGGCACTGAAGTTATCGTTACACTTTATTATATTTACTAGTTATCACCCAACGTCATATATTTTAAATTGAAATTCAAATATCTTTTTTCAAGTAGACATTTACACGTACGTTTTAATAGTCAATTATTTTAACATTGTAAGCTATCATCAGCTCCAAATGCAGATCTACTGAGAAGAGCCGTCCAGAAACTAAATACTTGCTCTTTTGCTATTACACAACAAAGTTAACTATGTTAATAAGTCAATAACCCAAGTTCCACATATTAAGATTTAATATAAAATTTATTGTAGATGCAGCATGTAGCATAACTAGGAGAACATGTAAACTGTAGTTGTGTCGTATATTTATTATCTAACGCTAATCTAACTACAGTTTCTGTAAATCTAATCTCCTTGACCGGTCGCAATTGGAATCGCATTGTGCGCTCGCCGTTAAAGATTTCGTAACGAGCGGCGCTGCACCGAGGGCGATCGATTATGGTCATTGTGCAGGCGTTCCACTCTCGCCGCGATCTGGCTGCCACCGCGACGACCTCTGCGCACCTTGTCGATTGAGCCGATTTCCTTACCTGTCATATTGTCGCTATTGCAACGCGTTATTGGGTCACGTCACCTTTAATCACTCAACTGTACATTGCTGCTGCGAAACTACGCCGAATATTACAGTAACAAACTTAACAGAAAGTAAAAATAGGCCGCGGGCAGCAGTGAACATGATTCAATGCGTCTTATCCGCTTCTAAATATGAAGTACCGTTGTGTTGTGCGAATACCGGCTATGCTTGAACGTTGACCGCATTGCAATTTAATGATTTTCCTTCATCGTGTTTTCAGTTTGCCGTATTTGCACAATTACCTTAACTGGTATGATTGCCGGCTCGCGTATTTTTTACAGTCAAAATAATATTCATACTACTTAACTTTTACAAGCCAAGGGCATCCATAAAGAAAACTATCCTCACGAGTTTTTTTATGATAAGTCTTAGTTTTAGTTAAGTAAATATTCTGAAATACGTTTTTAACGGTTAGTAACTACATTACACTAACTATTTATGTCCATATGAATACTGCTTTAATCCCTGCCCGAGTTACTTCTTTTTATGCCATGCAGACTAGCGAGTGCATGTACATGTGGCTCGAGCTTTGAGCCTTGCAACAAATACAGACTTTTATGTTATATATATAAAGGTTTGTATCTCTTTTTTAATTACTTAAAAATAATCGTGGATATACGTTTAACGGACGGTACATTTTGGTTAAGTGACTAGTATTTACTTGGACAATCAATATGTTTGAATCGGAAGTGCTATCTATGCTTTTAAAAAAATGTTTAGCGTCGCCGGTTAACGTCCAATTTTCATACGCAACGGCAAATTGTAATTCTGATGGTCAATCGAAAGTGAACCTTCCGGCGTTTGTCATTCGTGATGCGCGCGTGTCGGTTAAAAATAGACGTAGTCACTTGGGATATTATACGCCATTAGCATGATTTTAAACAAAAACATAAACCTAACTAAAATTTGGATTTACTGTACGATGCAAAACTATTATTATATTTATGATAAGTTTAGTATCGAGCCTGCGCCAAAAATATCCACACAAGTTAGTTCTTACGTCTCATGTAATATCATGAATATGCTTGATACTTGTCCCCCTCATTATAAATCATGTTAATGATTTACTCGTAATAAGTGTATACTTATTACCAGATTATTTTTATTAAACAAAGATTATCAACAGAAAACAGCGATTTAAGCATATGTTTGAGAACAAGCGACCAGTGAAACGACCATCGTCGCAAAAACTGATCACCGAATTTAAAACAAAGTTAACGCTAAATGAATTCGAGGTAGTATAGTATAATATACAAGTGAAGAAAGCAATTTAAATTCAGTTTACTACAAGAATGTTCGCATATGGTCAGACTATGATGTATAATGGTTATACGTTTTAGCAAATCCTAGTTATTTTGTGAGGTTTTTAGGTAGTTTCTGTGACACAGCCTTGGTCAAAGTTATTTGCGAAAAAAAAATTCTATGTAAAATATGCATAGAAAATCAGATCAAAATATTTAATGAAACTAAATTTTATCAAAATTTCACAACTCATTTCTTTTTCTATTAATTATTCTATTCATTTAACATCGACTCTACAGACGTACTTTACACCTATCTTCAATTTTACTCTTCGGTTAATCGGCATATTTTAGGTCCTAATTAATAAAAATAATCAAAATATTTTTTTTACTTGTAATCCGGGTTTCGCTGCCAGATCGTATCGGATATAAGAAGGTGAAGGTCGGCAAAAAGAACAAAAGTCGTACGTTATTCAACGTAGCTCGAAGAATAGCTAATCTAAAATAGCAGTGAGCAGGGCACATCTGACCTGCAGCCGATAGCCATTGGGGCCGAAAAGTTCTCGAGTGACGACCACGAGCCGGTAGACGTAGCTACCCTGCTAAGTGGACCGAGGACATAGTTTAAGGTCGCGGGATATAGCATCCAGCCTTGCAATTGGCGTTATCGGAAAAAAAAAGAAAGATTGGTTTTGTTATTAAATATCGCGATGTCTATTTTCATAAATTAATGGATATTTATTACTAAACACCTTGTTGATCCGGGAGCAACGGTTGTTTAAGCGCTATTTAAGAACAGGACAACAAAAATCTGGAGCACATGCACTTACTTTTTCTACCACTTTGTAAGCAATCACTGTTAATTTTTAAGTAACTTCTTCTTTCTCCGGCCTTTTCCCATGTCTATTTGGGGTCGGCTCTCCTAATCTCTTTTCGCCAGGTTAGTCCATCCTGGGTCGTCAGAGGATCTAAATCTAGTTGTTTAAGGT
>DWIC01000337.1:0-12483 GCA_018248135.1 Battus belus
CTTAAAAGAAAATAAGATTGGATGGCATGGATACCTCATATTTCAATTACTAACTCATCAATTATATTCCTCCATTTTAAGGCATCTCAGCAAGAACGAATCAGAAATATTCAGTTTGTAACTTTCAACTCCTTTCTGCTATCGTAAATAAACACAGTTTCGAAATTTAATTTCATAATTTTCATAAACGTATTTGTTTTAATGTATTGGTATAATAAAGAAAAAACATTCCATTTTATTAATATCATCTTTGAGAAGCGCTGACAAATATTTGAGTAATGCTTGTTTTAAGGTAAGGCTATTAAATAAATTGAGGTCACTGTAATTATTAAGATGACGCCATAAAGAAAGTTACTCGGTTTAGTATGGTATGACAAGGAAGTAACACGATACTAAGAAGCTTTAATGTTTAGAGCGAAGAATATGACATACGTTATATGTTTTAATACGTAATACTTTTTCTGCTATACAAAACTAACTTGAAAAATGTGTAAGCTTCAATACTTTACATGAAGGTACAGCATGTTCGCTCGTAGCACATGTAACTTTATGCACTTTATTTTAGAATTTTCTAGCAATCAAAGAAAGAATTACCAAAACATAATGCGCATCTCAACTTCCCCACTTCACAAACACAATTACATGTAGGACGTACACTCAACACTGAACTTTGCGCGCTACGTCGTAGCGACGTGCGGGCTACGCGGCGAACGACGTAGCACTGGCGCGCGGCGGCGTAGCAGCCGCGTAGGCCCGGACTTACTGTTTCAATTAACTGCTTTGTTGCCTCTGTGTGACAGTCAGACCGATTTGTGTCAAAAAAATCTTGACAGCATCAGTTCGGGTTTTTTTTAAATAATTACATTCTTTGAAGACGGTATTAATTTTTACTTTGTCTTATTGTTACATAACTTTTACATTTAAGGCAACATGTCATTTGAAAAACGAAATATAGTATAAACAGTGATTACGAAATTACGACAGGATTTTTTAAAATCTTACACATACATAAAATGTAACAGATATACAAGGTTTAATGGATCTCAGATAGAACACACGTACTTGTCACCTTTCACATATAGTATATGTGTTAATAGCGTAATCTTTGTACTGCTAAATAACAGTAATATGGGCAACCTCTTTGTATATTGTTAATAATCGATGAAGTTTTCTTTTACTGGTAGGATTTCTTTTATCTTAAGGATATAATCCCATTTTACGTTCGCTACAAACAAATATTAGGAAACAATAAAATTTTCCACATGAATGGCAATAAATGACATGGACACAGTTAAGACGACCAATTAAAGTGTTATTAAAAAAATCACAAAACTTACGGCTTGTCTAATGATCGGTATGGGAATAAATAATTGTATAAATTTAAAGAATCGACGTCAAAATATTAACCATTAAGCAAAAAATAAATACCGAATGCTACATTTAGGAACTTTATGGATTATAAATAATGGACGTCCCAAATAAATGTGATGGGGTTGGGGTAATCCGTTTTGTTTAAATTCAAGTTTTGGCAATTATAGGGCCTTAAGTAACAATTTAAAATAAATTGAACTGTACCGAATCATGTTTATGTGCTACAAAAAAAAAGATTACAACCTATCTCTGTATTCGTGTATAGTGAAAAAGCGCTACAGTGGGAAGAGTAAAAGCAAACATTGGTGACAGAGATAATCTACTTAGGTGAAGGGACACGGAAAGAAAACGCTCTACCGATTGACTAATGCCGAATAAAATAAAAGTAAAGAAACGCTTGAACTGTCCGAAATGAAATACACCCTCCGCTGACAAGTTAAGCACGCTCAACGGCCGTACGAAGAATGGAGGGTGGGAATCTATCTCCGCTTTGGAATGAATTAAAAACCCAATTTGGACGGGACTCGTACCTTTTTTTAACTCGATTACTTCGTATAATCTCGCATTGAGTCAACGTTTTCACGCTTCGAGTTGTACTGTTAGTTCGTTTGTTTCAAGTAAAACGATAAATATCTCCTAAACATTTATAAGACAATAAGTCACGGCAAGTTGTAAGAGCTTATAGAGATTTGTATGTATTTACAAAAAAAAATATATTAAAAACTTCGATACTGTAAATAAACATTAATCGACTCCGTGTGAATTAATGGCGTGTAGCTATACTGAACCAATTTTTGAAACAACTAATCAAGTAGTTAAAATAACCGATAATGTAAAAGAAATTAATTGTTGGTTAGTCAACAGGTTTTTAGCCAAAACAAACGTTTACTCTAATACAAAATTTTAATAAATAATATGTCAATGTCGCATTATGGATTTGGATTACATAGATTGATTAGATTTGCACTAATAATGTAACTGAAAAAAATTTCGAAGAAAATAAACCAAGGCAAGACTACCGTTATTATGCTATGTATTGATACAAAAAGAGGTCTCGTGACATCAAGGATTTTTCCTCGTTCCCTTTTGACAGGCTCGGATTTCTCGGAAGAGGCTTTACAAAAACAGATACAGGGAAATGCTGAGACAAATAAGGGTGCAGCAAACCGTAAAATTTTTTTAGACCACGAATCCAAATAAAAATTATAATCAGCGCCGCATTTTTCCGCCTTCGCATTACTATGCGGTTCCTTGTTTTATTTTAATTGATACAAGGGATGAGTCAATGTAAGTCTCATAAATTTCTGAAAGAGGCCCTCTCAATGGAATTATGTGGCGTGAATTTTTATGGCACTTCGTGAAGACTTTCGCTTTGACTTCGAGGAGAGAAAAAGACAAGTCGAAACTGTATACCTTAACTATTATTACGTCGATGTTTTACTTACATTTCATAATATAATTACCAGCCACGGTGCCCATTTAAAATTAAATATAATAAAAACACACTCTAAGGTTTAACTATGTTTATATATTTATAAATAAGATACTAAATTTTACTATGTAAGTTCAGTGATTAAGCTGTAAGGTTAACCGTCCAACCGCTGGGCATTGGGGTCGAAAGGTTCTCGTGTGACCACCACGAGCCGGTAGAAGCGCAGTATCTCGGAGTCGCGAGATGACGTCAGATGCGGGTAACGCGTGCCCTATCATCGTGGCGACCTATGGGGGAAGCATATCCCTTGAAGTGGGTTAAAAGGAAGAAGGATATAAACTGCGAGTTACTTGTTCGAATGCAAACTATGTGCTCGTATGCTAATTTAAAAAATATTCGCTCTACTCTATTAGTAAGGCATAAAGCCTACTAATTACGTTACTCCGACAACAGCCAATACACGTGTACTATTGTGACCACAAACATACTACCAGTTTACTACAAACCGTTCACGTTAAAAATGCAGGGTACCGTAATTAACCTCCGACTTAGCTATGCCCTCTAACCAATCAAATCGTTGTTAATTAGCAGTTGCGTTTGAAAGTTTGCTTCCAAGTGCTCGCTACGAGACTGTCCTAAATACATCGCGTGGGCAGGTAGGAGGAAAACGCGAACAAACAGTACATAAGTTCCACTTCTTTTTGTTATATATAGGCTTTCTAAGCCTATATTTGTTTTATGTTACCAATATTATGAAAGAACTTTACACTGTATCCCTATTTTTTAAATACAACAGCAACACGTGTACATTGAATTTTATTTTTTTATTTATTTAAAGGCCGTGCAATCATAACGTTTCACCAAACGTTGTTTTCAAATTCTGACCTGTTCTGACGGAATAGTCGATAAGTAAAAATAAGGTTTTATCATATTTATTTTTATTTCTGTTTTTTTTTGTTATTAATGTTTAGATAAAAACTTACATTATTACGATCAGGGTTATGTACGCCTACAATCAGCAAACATATTTGATTTTTAATTTAACAAAATTGATATTTGGTAACATTACATATCGCTGGGGGCGTGCCTATTTGAAATAAATATACAAATAATGTCTCCTTATGACGTGAAATTTTGAATACACGCTAGTATACAAACTGCAACTGATTGCGATTAGAAAATTTCTTAAACATTTAATATATTGCCGTCATATATAATTAACTGGACTCGGTGGGGCAATTAATTTAGTACAGGTGTTTGTTCAGCCGCCGCACAAGCGGCGGGATGATGCTGAATCTCGCTGATTGACGGCCCGACTTACGCGCCGCTCTGTTTGCGTTCGTCATTAATTCGATTCAAGATTTGTTTTTGAGTGAAAAGAATTGAACGGATCAGTGGGTTCAGACAAAGGACGTTATTGATAGCTTTAGAATTAGGGTATAACAAAAACGCCAAGGGTGATTATCCAAAGATTTCTCTGTCCGTTTTTTAATTTCATTATTTGGAACAGAATATCCTTTTTTCCTGAGTTATTGCGTAATAATATCAAATACCAGATATGTCGTAAGACCCAAGTATTAAGATAAGCTCAATATCTTCGAAGTTTGTACATTTATACAGTCATTTTTCTTAAACAATAAAGTATCTAACATCCTTATACCAATAAGGAGTTACTTTTTTAGTTTCTAAATTTAAATATCTTAATACAAATGTAAACTTAAAAACGTAGTAATCGTCGAATGTGTGCAAGTACGTTTTAGTGCTTTCTTGAATTAAAAAAAATGGGTGCATTTGCGATCGTCATCTTTTGACAAACGGTACGTCATATTATTGCCATAATATAATGTATTTGTTTACGGTTTCTTTCTTCCCTAGATTTAATTTGACATTATTTTATATTATTTTCATGTGTTCAAATGTCTTGGTTTTATAAATATTAAGTAAATTCATTTCAATAGTTAGGTCTCACAGAATGAAGAAAAGCAATACGAAAGCATTACGTTTGTTTTTCCTTCTATCCATTCTCTACACGTTCTTGCATAATAAAACTGACAAATACAGATTTAAATGACACATTTATAGGATTCAATCGTATGACGAGTAATTAACTAATGAGATTAAGAAAGCAAGGAAGTATTTTTAAAGACAATGGTAATAATGTTTATATTTTCTTTTTTCATTTTTTTTTCAGGTTTCATGTATTATAGATTACATTTAAGAATGAGTTATAAACATATTTACATGTCTTTTAATTGAATTGTTACATAAAACGTAATTCAACCCATTAATATATACCTACAAACATAATTTCGAATAAAGCATATCTTTCGGAGCAATTTGTGTGACACTGATAAACAATTTCTTACAAAATAGTCGCACATTCGACCCACACAAATTACGTCTCATAAAGATAAAAAGGGTTAAGGTACGATAACGCGTAATTACAAATAAAATTTCTAACGGTAAATAAATTATAATGACACTGGCAGTCGGTGTAAAACGCGAATTATAATTAAAAACTACATGTCGAGTCCGTGGTGGGTCCTTATCTGCTTTAAATATCTTAATGGCGTGTGCAGTCATAGCTTGTTTGTTTCGCCCATACACTCGGCACGCTTACGTGAGCGTCCTGTAACCTAACTAAATAAAAATATGGACACTTGACAACGTGGCCTTGTAAGCTATCAGCTTTGTAAAATAGTCGGTTAATGCTTTCCGTGCCGCAAACCATATATTATTGAAAGCAATCAAGAATAACAGTCAGGCGGTTGTTGTTTATTTAGATTTTTCTATCAAAAATGGTTTCGACAGATCAGGACCTACCTTTTAGTTCAGATAATACGTTTAATACAAGAAATTATTTATAGTAATTAGTTTCTAAAATGGCAGTGAGCGGAGCATATCTCTCGCTTAAACGTCCGCCTTTGGGGTCGCAATGTTTCGAGTGGCAATCACGAGTTGGTTGACGCGGCGAAGGTCTTCTGCCTAATAATGGATATCTGTTAGCTGATACGATGATGATACGATACAAATTACCTGGAGAGCAAAACGAATGCAAATTCTAACTTATGTAAAACTATAAAATATGTAACAATTGATGTTATGTATATTATATGCAATAAAAGGACTGTGGGCGTGGAAGGTTTTCGTTGTAATCAAGATTGCGGATAAGCGTGTCCATTGATGTTATAATGACAACGGCAATCCGGCCCAGAATGCCAAGTCTTCTCATTGTGCTCCGTGCCAAAGAGACAATGATAAATGAACTTACAACTCCATCTATGTTTTTATACAACATGCATACATGTACATAGAGCTAATATTACATCTTGAGAGTAGACTGAAAAGCGTTCAATTTTTATTAGAACGACTTATTATTCGGCTTACTAAATCGTAGGTTCGAATCCCTTTGCATTAATTATGCAGAGTGTACATATGAGAGAGTGCATACATTCACTCTTATAAAGATCATACACATAAATAATCAAACTGTATAACATAACCCTTGCATAAAAACGAAGAAAAAAAACGTAAGAAAACCGAATGTTTTATTAAGTATAAAACTCGAGTGCAGTTTGATCACTTGGATTATATATAGAAGTTCTAATGGTAACAAATAAAAAAAAATTAATAACAACGTATTTGCACAGATTTAATTAATACACCAAGCTCAAGCATTATCCAACATTATGACGTTAGTCAAAACCAAAACAATTCATGTGGATGTATATAATAATCTAACAAAAAAAAAATGTGTACCATGCATTAAGCGTTATAATTAAAATATAATCATTATTACTAGTCCTATAGTGCACTAAATAAAAACCCTATTTTATTTTTTGTTTATTAAATCGAAGTAAACTTAAATTAAGGGATTTTAAGCGTTGAAATGTATGTGAAGCATACTGATGGATTGTACGACAGCTCTGAGTGAATAAAGTGTACCGGACAGCTCTTTAAGATATAATTAACTCATAGTGCCGATCTTAGTTTTAATTGTATCTTAGTGCGCTAGTCTAAAGAACTTTTTAATTAATACCAGAACTATACGAACAGACCATTGGAAACCAATCGACTGCCGACGCTCGTTTATTAAGCAAGATAGTTACACCGCCCCACGACTTCGATAGCTCGTAATTCTTAAAGGGGCGTTTCGTGTCTGCTTTCCCACGGTATGAGTACGTACCCGTCTAAAGAACCATATTCTAATTAATGGAATACGAATTCTAGCGTAATGAGATTCCGACAGTTTGTGGAGTTCTGGCTATAACTTAGTAACGTTTGGTTAACTTTTTTACAGCGTACTGGTGAAACGTGCGAAACAATCATGTCATAGACACGTTCATAAACATTTACACTAACGTCATTAACAGATACTGTGTGTGAGGATGGATATCCTTCAGACTGTGTACAGCACAGACCGTGCTCTCCAAAAATTAATAGCTAAGCTTAACTGCACAGAGATCCCCAGCAGCTATATGTTATGTGCGCTAGTCTATTGGACATAGATATACTTTGCACGGCTCGTGCTCGTAAGTGAAATCATAAGCACAGCCATCTCCAAGGCTCGTCGATTAACTGTGAGCATGCCAATGTAACTAGAAGGGAGTGACCTTTATAGGTAAGACACTGATAATATATGTGTTGTAAATTATTTCGACAAGTTAAAAAACACATTCAATGTAAATTATTAAAAGATTTAAAAGAGAACTGGCACTGTATAACGCGTGTTTTAAAAAAAGATTCTTCATCAAGTAAGGTTTTCATTGCCGCCAGAGAGCGAGCATTAAAACAGCGTGTTATTATGCAAACGATGCTCCGCTTTACGGCGCGGGGTTAGTAATAAAAGAAACAGTTACAAGCCGGCCGGTTCCTTGTATAACGTCGGCCGCATCTGTTCCCAACTGCGGCCGCGCGCTGCCTGCCGCCTATTGATAATAATTTGTAAAGGGTCTTCTCGTATTTTGTATTCACAATACAGCATGCGAGCTGGTCATTTCGAGATCCCCTATTACTACAAAGCGATCGATTAAACTTGTTCGTAGATTCATGAATTTAGGACACGGCTAAATTAGTTCTGAAGAACTAGTTCATTCAGAAAATTCAACAGAAAAGATCGGATTTGCGATTTTAAACTAAGAATGAATTTTATTGTTTCTCAAATGGCGACCATCAGCGAGTAGGCTAGGTGTGGGTAGGTTCTCGACTAACTGGGCCGATGACAAAGTCAGTGTCGCCGGAAGCCGTTGGAGCTATACTCGTGATCGCGTCAACCGTTGTCATCGCAACCTTTGGTGGAGGCTTATATCATGCAGTGGGCGTCTAAAGACTAACATCATAATGATAATGACAAGCTGTCTCTACTTCGTGTCTGTCCGTCGTGTACTATGAAAAGTTATTGGCACTTTATTTATTAATTTAATTAATTAATAAAAAACTTACAACAGTAAATTTCCCATTCAGTACATTGCAAGATTAGTAATAATATATAAGATAAGTGTTTGTTTTATCATTTTCCCCCACATTTTATCGAGTATCTCCATAAGAATCTTACAGTAATATTAAAAAAATATTTGAAACTGTCTTGTATTTTGCGAATTTTACGCATAGTGACACATTTGGCGATTAATTACTAAACGTTTCCATACTTTATAAATTACAATTTAACAAACTATTTGAGGGTTAAATTATATTCTTATATTGATGTCTAGTCGATTGATAAATCTCCGTCGTTATGTCTTTAAATATTGGTGTTTTAATTAAATAAACATAAACTAACAATCTAATAACATAATCTATCAAATAGGTTTTGTTCAATAGTATTTATTCAAAATTAATGAATATTGTTATGTGAATTGGAGAATAAAATCAGTTCCACTTTTACTAAGAGGCTTTTTAATGCAAATTTCTAAACGTGCTTCAATCCGTGCAAAAATTTATTAGTATTTTATAGCAAATAATAACAGAAAGTAAAAGGTCTGTAAAATAAAATATCTTTAAAATTTAAGCAAGTTTAATAACAAGATCACTAGATATTAGTTACAATCTCCCTAAACATCGTCGATAATAGATGTTGGTGTGTTCTGTGCAAATCAAGCGAAGCGGGACGAGCCCGCCGACTTTCCGGTCTCCGTTTAATTGAACATTCAATTCAGAAGGCAAACTTCGCGATTCGGAATTGAACCTCGCTTCTAAACTTACGTACACTTGGAAAAGTACGAATATATCGGAGTCCGCATAGCGTCATCAATAGGCTTTCAACTAAACGGGCGTGCTGGCGAACAACGCAGCCGAATTTCTCCTCATTTTGAATGCCCTATTATAGTTATATTACATTGCGGTTTCAGCTATACAATTAGTTCAAATAATACTACATGTTCACAGTTCACAGACAGATTGGTATATAGATATAAAAGCTTATAGGGGGTGAACGTGTAGCTCATTTCAGCGGTTTAATGTATGGTGCGCTCTATCCATAAATCTATGGTTTCATAAATAATGAATAAAATAATTATAACGTACTAAGAAAACGTGTTTTCAAAATTCAAGTAACATCATGTTATAATTATTTATTGTTTACTCTCTGTTTCTTTAGGCTTTGTACAACCAGAAGTTATTGGCATGACGCATTTCAACGTAACAACTAAATTAACGTAATATATTTCCAAATTATCACTTTTTAAAGGTTAATTGGAAATACGTACAAAAGCTTTATAGATTTTTGCTGACAAATGAGATATACCTTTATCTTTTTTAAAGTTTATTTCTTATTTACACCTACATCATATCACATACAATCATAAAAAATAACGTGAACAATCGTCGACTGAAAAATTATTTATTCTATCGTAATCAAATACAAAAAGTAGTATAAACTTCAACAAAAAAGTAGTTCCAGTTCAAATAATTCGGAAACGTGAATATTTGAAGTATGAAAATATACATTTCAGATAAAATACAAAGTGAAATAAAGTCATAACATTTAGCGAATAAATTTCACTCAACTGCTAAAGTGGGTCGGCTGACTACATTAGGTAAATCCCAAGCAGAACCTGAATGCGATCGCTATGGCGCAGGGCGTGGTGGCTTTTACAGCGAGAAAGAAACTTCGACACCGTCTCTCGATTTCAAAATCTGTGGTTACTAGGCTATCTGTAAACTTTTCCTCTCATGCTATCTCCCACAGTAACATGAAAGATGTTCTTTAAATTATTTTTTTACGCACCACTTTACCTTCAATAAAGTGAAACAAACGAGTCAACTGCCCGAGCGTTATATTGGAATTGATATGCAGATGTTTTATCTATGGTAAATTACACAATGAACACGCCACAGCATTAAGCTGCTTTTTCCTAGAGTATATATAATATGAATGAAGGTAAAATAACTGATAAAACTCCTCGAAACTGCAATAAAAGAGACTAAAAATAAGTAAAATACCTTTAACTAATTAGGTACTCGTGATCTAATAATATGATTTTTGCTAAATCTATTCCCACTGGCACGGACGCCCAATGTACTATCATTTCTTTTTATTCTTTGCTATGAATTTTTTAAACATTTTCTCTTCTGTCCTTAAATCCGTTACTTCTACTTTTACAGCTAAAATTTTGTACTGGTTTTTATTATTTCTACTACTACTACTACTGTGTTTTGATAATTCTTATTTGCAAATATTTTTCTAACTTTGTATTTATATCTCTATATTACTATAATGTATTCCTAAATATATAAAAGTAATGGGTTTATGTTTTTTTTATACCACGGATCTGATTAGGATACCGTGTAACCAAATAAAGAGCTCCATTACAGCGTATATATCTCGAATTTCCTCGTTGCACGATAAACCATTGTTTACCGCGCCGCGTCTAAGCCACGAATCTGATTTACATAGGAAACTGAGCTGAAACATCACTTTGGCGCACACTCCGACGAAGCGTAATAACGCTTCACACTCACACAACAGGCGTACTGGCGGCTCCATAAAGTGCTTTCAAGTTCTTCATAACATTCTTGACACAGATATTTCACGCTATAATTTTTTAACATGTAAATCATTTGTATAGTTAGAAAGTACGTGTAATGGTTTATAGGAAAGAGCACTCGAAGTTCATGAGAAAATATAGAGTTGCTTAAAAAATGTAATATCAGTTAAGCTGCTTTTGTACATTTACGTGAGTGACTGACTGGTCCGCCTGTATGAAAATTGTAACATTTTTAACATTATCATTTAATCATTTTTTTTGTGTAATAAAATTTATATTAATCAACGTTTAAAAACGTCAAATCACTAGTATCAAATTTTAAATTTATATTATAAAATTTTATAAAGTCTTGGAGTCTAGTCTTTAACGGATTATTTTATGCCGAAGCTACACAAGTTAAGAAATTTGGAAGCCATAAAAACAAACGAGGCAGGGATTCCTCTTTAGCTGCTCAAACTCGTTGTGTTTTCGCGTAATGAGGGTAGTTTATCGCTTTCGTGCGGCCAGCAGGCCGGACTGAAGAATTAAGATTTGGTTGGCACGGAACGGCGCTACTTCGGGGGTTTCTCCTACGCTATCGGTGGCACGTTGTCGCCAAACGGCGGAGGAAATGGGCCCTAAGTGCCGCCATATTCTCTACAATATTAGAATTCCGCGTCTCATTAATTTGCAGGCGCCTCCTGGCCTAGTAAAAACTAATTTATGTACGGACATTGTGTAACAAGTAGGGTCGCTTAAGCGATACAAGACCATTGCCTCGTACCGTATTAAATGAGACAGGACATAATCTATAATTTGAACACTCTTAACTGAATCAAAATTTAAGTCATGTAATTTATTGGTCTAGTAATTCGATAAACCTGTAATTGGTTAAACAAAAGATTGTACATTAACACAGTAAATAAAATTCAATTCATATTCTTTAATTAAAAAAGAAACTTACACAAATTACATACGTTAGCACAAAGTTTATAAACATATGTGAGAAACTTTATATTGAAAACTAAAACCTAAAATGTGGTTTAGTGGTAGACTAGTAGTCAAAGTGTAAGGTTTGATAATAAAAAAGATATGGTTTGTAAGGCCCCTAAAACGCAATCTTTCAGAACTTACGAAACACCAAATACACAATGTATTTGGTGTTTCGTAAGAAGGTCTGGATATGAGTAGAAGAGAGGATAATAAAACTATTGTCAATCAGCAAATCCTGCAGGCGTACTAGGATTAAAAATCACTCAGCTATAATGGGGCAGCAAGATAGATTTACCCGAAAAGGATCCATAGTGAATAGAAAGTATTTAAAATTATTTCAATTTTTTTTTTATGTATTGATTCTTGTTAAGTATTAAGGGAATCGGAAAGAAATTTCTGCGCATGTCGATATTTGATCATCATTTGGCTCATAAACATACTTGGAAAGCGTGTTAAAGAGATTTTAAGGTTATTGTATCATGTTTGCTTTTGAATAATTAATAATTGGATTTTTTTTAATTTGGGGTGAAATGGCCCGCCAAATTCTAGAAGAGCATATACTGCAACTGCTGCAACTAAAAACATTTGCGATGTTTATCCAAGCGCCTAATATGACATTATTTACTACCATAATCATAGAGAAAATTGTATCCACTTTTAAACACTGAGGTCTCATGGGTAATTTCACAGTCGCTCAACGAACCACGGATTGGACTATACACG
>DWIC01000338.1:0-12475 GCA_018248135.1 Battus belus
TATATATACATTGGTTGTTGATTAATTTCATCATACTATTAGTTGATTATTGCGAAATACCTGCGATAAATATTATTGCCGATTCTTAATGTCAAATAAATAAAGTTTTTGTATACTGTATTATTAATATAACTTTTCTATACCAAGCTCTGTAATTATTTTCTTGAATTTTTAAAAACTTAAGGGGTGGGCTGCATAATGTTCTTTAAACCGCACTTTTGCATGCCCCTGAAAGAGTCAGATGATTTCAGCCGTCCACTCTGTTGGATTTTTTTTGTCAACAATTATATAGCAAATTTAAAATACAAAAAAGAACGAAGAGAAGTTGAATGTTCTTTTAAGACCAATGTGCTTATAGATATACACCAGGTATATCATAAGCACGTTTCCGCCCATAGACGCCTATAGCATAGCAGAGCCTTCTCCAATCTAAGTTTCAATCCTTTACCCTTGGGCTGCTGCTTCTCTGGCATGGTCTGCATTGTATGGTTTAAATAGATATATCCAAAAAAGCGTTTTTTTTCAGACTTCTTTTTCCACGTATATTTTTCTTGTTATAATGCAAATTGACCAATAAACCTAAAAATATGTCAAAATTGTTCATGCTTGTCACGGTAAGTTTCTTATAAAGGACCTTCGTGGTAAGATAGCCAGCAAATATTATATTCTAATTGAAATCACAAAATTGAATAATAATTTTGTTTACGTACTTGTTTATTCAGTAAATTTACATAGTTTATTTGAAGTAGCAGGAAAAAGCAGGATTCCTACGTCCAACAGCAGAAAAGATGACGATGACGATGACTATGGCAATGACAATCAAAGGATTAAAAGTATCTAATGAAATGTTATCTTTGTTTTATTACTATTCAATTTTACATTTAGTTTAATATCATTCTAATCTAGATATAATAAATCATGGTCTTATTATTTTATAGCTTTTTGTGTCTCTTATTAAGCTTTAATACAGTTAGTTTATATGTATATCTTATTATTCTTATTTAATAAAATGTCGTACACTGCTGTTAAACAAACAAGCTTTTTAACAGTTGCTATAGTAAAGGCGGGAGTGACTTTATGCCAAGTCGTAAACAATTTTATCATCAATGAATCCCTTTTTTGCTTACATCTATTAATACATAAAAATCGAAAAGCGCCGGTCAGGCCCGAGGCACACATTTTATTAAGTCGTCCTTTGAACGCGACAATGGCGTATGTAATAAAATTTGAAAAAAGAAACGCGACGCCATTGTGCGCCGGCAGCGCCCCTGGCGGCGAAATTACGAACTGCATTCTGTTTCCGTGAAACGGAGCACAGAGTAACGTAAAAGTGACATAAATTGAAACGTCTATTAACTTTTTATTGTCGCGAGTAATTCTTTCGGGGAATGTTACGCCCGAAACGGCTAGACTCGAAGTTTAATCGGCTTCACGACGTACGAATGTTATGGGGTATTTGATTGGATGAAGTTTTATTGTTAACCGATGGCCATATTAATCTGAACGTTGATCGAAAACGTTTATTTATAAGTTTCAGCAAAAACATTAAAATAGACATTGTCATTCGTCGCTTATTCTGAATAAAATGAACAGTTCTATCTAGGCAGATTTATTAATTAAACGTGTATAGTAGATTTATAACATAAATTTAGCGGTAGATTTCAAAGTTATTCACAATAAAACATACAAAAAATATTAAATTTTTAAAATTTAAAATTTTCTCTTCACAATTTTTTTAAAAATTAATCAAAACAACAATTTTACTATAATTTTTTTATTGTATTATACTAGTTATTGGAAAATTTCAAGTAAATCTTTACTTTACGTGTATATTATATTTTGTGCCGATGAAATTTATGGATCGCATCATAATTTCACCCTTAAGACGTTCACTGCTAAAACTAGGTCGTGTTAATTAATAATTATACGTATAATGTGTGCTGTGTATATAAAGTACACATTTTTTTAAATCTTTCGATAGATTGTTTAGGTCCTTAAAACTTAACTTTGCCCGTATCTACTTCCTGCTACGTCATCGGTCAAGCCAGAAATATGGGAGAGTGGGTTTCACATACCGCATCTACCGGCTTTAGGTGGCCACTCGAGAGTCTTAATGACCATTAAGACTCTCGAGTGATGGCCTTTTAGACTCGAGAGTCTTAATGGCCATCGGCTGCATGATTAATATTCCGCGCCCACTGTTAATTCAGACGACTTATTTCTGATTTGATCTTCTGGCGAAACTTTGAGCTCTCTCCATTGCTCTTTGGGTGACCCTAAGCCTTCTTGTGTGGCCTGCCATAAATGACCCCGTCTCACGTAAATTATTATGCATATGGACATTTAGTTTATTATATAAAATTACAGATAATAAATGTTATTTACAACATCAATATTGAATGAAAATATTAATAATGTATAACTGTTCAATATTTAGTTTTTTAAATTTTAGTTATTTAGTTACAAATTAAGATATTCCACACGACAGCCGTAATGGCCGGGAATAATTGTGTGAAATTGTTCACGTGTAATAAACCCTTATCGGGACAATGACTGCCGTCGTAAAGTAACGTAACGCGCGTCTGGACTCGATCCAAATTATCGATATCGAGATAACAACGAAAATTATAAACAATTGCTACAATGTAAGTCGATAACGCACGCCGAATGGCCTAGAACTTTCTTATTACTTCCAAATTGAATTTCAATTTATACATGGATTACGTGATTATAGTTTTAGCTTCATTTTAAATGAATATACTAAAATAATCACGTAATAGAATTAGACGATCAAAGAACATTGCAATAGTTTCTGTATACTTACTTTCGTCATAAATACTGTTACGTTTAATTGCGCCAATCGGTGTTGAATATATTTGTGATATTAAAATAGAGTAGGGATATAAATAGAAAAGAATCGTTGTATTATTTATAATGCATTACATAAAGTGACCCGGATTTGTATCTATTAATGGGACTATTAACAGGAATAATGAAATCTGGTTTGTATAAGGCCTGACATTCCACTGTTTTACGAGAACGGCAACCAAAGCAGAAAAAGAAAGATGTCGTAAAAATTATTTTCAAAAATCCAATATTTATCTGGAAGAAAGATAGCAGCACTTAGAATGACTTCGCTTGTTTTATAGGAAGGCTTTGGAATATAGGCTAGGCCTGCAGAAACGCACTGGTTTATTATATTAATACATATATTTAAGTGATAATCTAAAAATTAAAAATTGATTAAAAATAATTACTTAAACGGTACGCTGGTGCGGTTGCAAGAAAAACACACAATTTAGGTTACAATTTTTTAATTACTTAACAATGATCAAAACTTTGTAGTAGCGGAAGATAACCTGGATATTACGAATCTTGCGTATTACTTAAGTGGGATGTGCCTACATAGCTTGTTTGCTATTCAGGAATGACAGCCATGTTTTTATGAATAAAATAATGTCAAACAATGTGACATAAAAATGAAAGGTTCTTTTAGAAAGATTCAGTATCGGGGCATAAACCTCGTTCTATCTAGGCGTTGTAAGAAACCAACGTTTCGACCTTCAACAATGCTGAAGTATGACCGATATTCAATCACGAACTTTATTCCCTTGATTTTTCTTTATTGCAATACTTACAACAATTAATGAGGCAGAGATTGACTCCAGAATATTATTATTAATGTTAATAACGGAATAAAAATTTTAGTTAAACTAATGCCCATTTGTAAGTCTATCAATATTAACGTTTTTTCTGATTGTTTCCTTATAGTAACGATCGCAAGAAGACAAGCGCACCACGGCTCAGCTAAAAAAACATTAAACACATTACTATTATTAGCTTAGTTTTTAACTTTAATTAGTCAAATAGTTATAATTGTACATAGTCTAATTTCAGTCCCTTTTATTTTTACTACAATTTTGTTTTGTTTTTGTTCATAATATTATGAGTAATAAATGTAATATTATTGCAAATAAAGGTTATTTAAGATTCATTGAGATTTACGGTGTGTACAAGAAGTATCGCGATTTTGTGTAATTTCAAATAACATTTCGTGATTCGTGAATATCTATTTTGTCACCCTTCAAAGTTATCCCCCTAGGATATTATACACTTGTGCCAAAGTTTTGTCCAATCTTCGAAGCACTTCAAAAAATCTTTTTTTTGTATCTTGTTCAGCTCCTCAATTTCGGGAACAAGAACAAGTCACAGCGGACCCGATCTGGGGAATCCGGTGGCTGCGGTATCATTAGTGTGTTGTTTTTGGCCAAGAAGTAGCGTACAAGCGGCGATGTGTGAGCAGGGGCGTTATCGTGGTGCAAAAGCCAATTTTTGTTTTTCCACAATTTCTGGCGGATTACTTCGCGCAAATTACGCATAACTCGCAGGTATTATTCTTTATTCACCGTTCTACCCTGTGGCAAGAACTCATGATGCACCACAACCCTTCAATCGAAGAAAACTGTAAGCAAAACTTCGCGCCACTTTTTAAACATACCGTACACCATTTAAAGTGTTTTATTAATAGGCCGAAGTAGTTCGTAGCTCGAAGTAAAAGTGGGGGAGGGGCACGTCTTTTTTGCATCAGATGTCCCTTAGGGCTCAAAGGTTCTCGAATAGCGACCACGAGTCGGTAGATGAGGCACGGGTTCGACCCCCCACTATATGCACCGACGACATAGTTAGATCGCGGAAAGACCGTTGCGATCTTGGGAACGAGCTTCTGGGGAGGTATATGTCTTACAGTGGGTGTCTATAGGCTGATAAGAAGGTGAAGAAGGGGTAGGAATATATGAATGACGTAAACACGATGGTTGTTGATGTATTGTATTTCAAAAGACTAAGCAGAACTGTAAAGGTTAGGAAATATTGATAGATGTTATTAAAACTTTGTTGATATTTAATTTTAGTGACGACCGTAACTGTCAGATAGTAAGACCGGTGAGATTTATGTATGAATTTTTCTACCGGATCACGAACTTGAGCTTGAGCTTGAGGAAAACTTGAGCTTTAAAGCTTCTCCCATCGCGCATAACTAATATAGAGTAATATAGGAGATCAAATTTTTTCTCGATGTATTTCGCTATTTTTTTCTGTATCTGCATTGCAGCCTAAAAGCTTAAAAATATCGGCAGAGACCGCGTTGGCGCTTAAGCCGATTAATGTCCCTTACACACGCAACTGTGCAGTTAGAGGAAAAACGCTCGGTTACACCGCCCACCGGCAAACTTTTCAGTCGTTATCAGCGCTTATTAGTACGTAATTTACAATACGCTGATTATTCGTGCGTTTTATTTTTGTAATGTGAGGTCGCCTTTATTCAATCTCGATTCTTAAGAAACGTACATGAACATGAATAAGTTCAAAGAGGTTTTAATACCATTTTTTTTTATGTTGATTATTGAAAGCAGTAAGTAGATTATCGTGTCCCGTTAATAGTGGTAATAAAATAGTTATTCTCAAGCATAGCTGTGATAATTTCTTAATTTCAAATCAGGAATTTTTACAGATTAAAAAGAGATAAGGTTACAATATCTATAATTGTAGCTATAGATATCTGTAACTATACAGGTTTAGTGTATCAATACATTGCAAAAGAAACTTTTTAAAATTAATTGTACTTTTATATAGATAATGTAGATAAGTCAGCACACAGATATATTAAACAAAAAATTAATTTATAAATTATTTTTAGGTACGTTTCGCAAATTCAAATTCAAAAAAATTTGGAATGAAATGTATTTTTTATTATTATTTTGCCAAATTATAATCTGGTTGAAGAAACACATCATTAATATCATTTCAGCCGTAGAACGTCCACTGCTGATCGCTATACTGGCTACATAACAGATTTTCATTTTCAAAACCAGTTGAATGCGGACAGTATTCAGCGTTTTCCAACGATTTTAAAAGTCATCTGCCTTTCGTGCGTGGACGGCCCTACACTTGTCGGTCCGTGATTTCCAATCTTCCCATTCCTCGTCGTCCATCTGATCTATACGCTGCAGGTCAATAGCGAAATCAATTAAAAACGTATTTAATATTTATCACTTTAGTTATTGGTTTAATGCCTTAATTTTGTTCCCAGCAAGACAGTAATAATGTGATTACATTTTCTTTGCAATTCTTTATATAACACGATATTTTATTTATTTGATTACATCTTAACATCTATTCTTATGCGTATTTTACAACTATAGCTCGTTGTTATGATATACGTTGTGGTTTTCACAAAAAAAAAATGGTTTGTTATTACTATTTCTTCCGCAATTTCTACGCTAACTTTTCCATTTTTATGTCGAATAAGTACATAATTTGTGAAACATATTGTTTAAATAAAGATTCTTATATTTCTCATGTTTTGAAACATATGAAAAAATAACTAGCTAAATTGATTGAAGTTCTTCTCGCATTTTAGTTGTCTTATAAGTGTCATTATTTCAATATTAAAGTTGAATGTATCCATTATATTTTTTGTTAAAGACGTTAATGACGGAACTTAAAATTAACGAACGATTTTTATAAGTTAGTGTCTAACCCTTAAATATGTTGAATATTATGGTTTGACAGGTGTCGAAATTATTCGGTATGTAATTTAAATACGAAACGGTCTGTAACGTTAATCTCGAAAAACCTTATTGTTCGGAATCGAAATGAATAAATAATCGAGTTTTCGAATTTAGGCCAAATCTTCGCATAACGAGTTGCAAACAAACAAGGGCGGGCGGAAGTTGTTACGGCGGGCAATAAATAATAAAGCGAGTCGCTCCTACGGGGCCGGCGGCGGGACTTTTAATACAAATGTGTTGCCGTGGCGACAGCGCTGTCGCGGATTTGGCGGCGGCTTAAGCGGTCCGACTTCCAGCGGATTTGGGACCACGAAGCAAGCTTGTAATTAATATGCATTGTTTAAAGTAGTCACTCTAAAATTGCTTTTAAACAAGTATTTAAAATCTGGTCACAGCAAATTAAATAAAGAAAATAACAATACAGTCTAATATAAAATTCATGACTGGTTTAAAAATTTAGTAGGAAATTTTCTTACGGAAAAAAATAATCTATGTTATTTTTAATAGGAAAAATCATTACGTATTACGTAATAAGGACGCCTTGCCGCTTGAAATTGCTCTGCTTTTTTGTATTTGAATAATTTCGATTTGTATCCATTAAAAAAATAAAAATAAATATACACTACGTATATTGAACACTTCATGACTTCGGCAATGATTAATAATTATTAAAATTAAAGAATGATACAAATCTAATTTTAGGCGATAAAAGAAGGAAATATTATCAAACAGATAAAAATTAACAACTGATCATTAAACTTTATTCTACGCTTATGTTGTAATGGCAAAACGGTATAATTAAAATATATAAATATGTTTCATTGCATAATAATAAAATGGTTTTCAACAACTAAAATTCAAATGAAACACTGGTTTATTTACTACATTTATTCTCATTCAATAGCCACGAATGAGGTATATATGATAAATAGACGGAGCGTTACTAATGTATATCATTTAGTTTTTAATATAAAAATAAAAAAAATCAGTCAAATCTTTAGTCTTGTTCCCGCTTATGATCTCGCTGTCACTACGCCATACCCTTAAACAGTTCACTCCGTTATACATCGTAAAGTTTCTCCTCTTTATTGAATCAGGGGTTGCTTTGATATGCATATGGATTTACACAGAATATGCACATTTTGTTACTTAGCTAGGCGCGGGATCTTATAGCGAAATATCTGGAATGAAAACACTTTACATATTCATGGAGCTTTAACTTAGTTTAAGTTTATTTCTTTTTTAATGTAAATATTAACACGATTTGTTGAGATCTCAGTACTCCTAATATTATCAATATAAAAATACTTTATACTTTAATATATTGCGACTTGTAGGGCATTCATCCGGTAGTGAATTTCTATTAGTACATAACATTCAGATTATAGTTAAGTTTTTGAAAATTTATCATAGCTTTCGATGAAACATGAAATTCGTTCGTTATACGGTCGTTGGGACCGAAACGTGACGACCAAGTGCCAGTAGATGACCAATTAGTTAGGCCGACAATTTATTCAAGATCGCGTGAACTTATCGAACGCGGGTAGTTCAAGACCGGTCATTACGGCGAAATGTTGGTGAGGCCTTAATGTGGGCATCTATCAACTGACTTAATGATGATGTTGATGAGATGTTAGGGTAAAAAAGAAGCGACTTTTCACCTGTGAGGTATTGTAAATTATAGCCTGTATCTATCTGTGGCCAGTCCCAATTCATAAAGCACAATGAAATTTGAATTAAAGCACCGATTGTAAGCCAATTTATAAGATTTCATCAAGATTAATAATTGCTTACTACCGTCTTCACGAGAGATGTCTTATTGGCAACGACATATACAAGTAAAATGGTTTTAAGAAGCCAATAGTATAGTGAATAAGTTCTTAAAAAAGAACAGTAAACAAATCATAAAGCGAAATTTTTCTACAACTTTTTAAATAATTTAGGCCAGTCAAACACCATCAGCTCATTCATAAAACAGGCTTGCAGAGCAGCATTAGCAGGATCATATTATATTTAATTAACCAGCGAGAGGATGCTGGACCATATAAGTGAACGCAAATAAATTCCAAGGAAGCCTACTTAAGAGCTCATTTGTAAAGAGAGCTGAGACGCCTCCCGGGTATGCTTGGGATTTCTCTACAATTGAATCAGGAATTACGAACATTATAACAACCTATTATAAGAACATTATAAGAACCTATATAGGAAAGTGTATTTAAAATATGACGGGGCAGTGAGAAGGTCCACACAATCGCTAATCGAAGTGATGCTGCGAAGTTACGTCTCTCTAATTTACAGTTGAAAATAATTTGGTTCTTACGACCATTTTGTATTTTTAAATATTAATCCCACAGCCCGAAGATAATTAGTATGTTTTCTATATAGAGTACATGAATTGTAGATGAGAGCTTTCACAAGTTTTTGTTCAACTATCTAGCGTATAACGGCAGGCGCAACGTCAATCTTCTTTAAAAGTTAAGTATTGAGAGGCAATCTAGTATTATCTCGGTCGGTGGTATTAACAAGAAATTTTAATATTGCTTACATAATTTATTTTAAAACTGTTCGATTCTCGTACTTTAATTATTTTTCCAAGACTGTTTGCAACGTTTAACTTAATAAATTGAATATTTAATTACTGGACGAGCTTGAACTGCGCGTTGGGGCTCAAAATCGTTGGCGAGCGCTAGTGAAGGTAAATATCTATCGAAAAGTTTATCTACCTTGTTAAGAATATATGTTGATTATAGTAGTAGGAAATAGATGTTTAAAAGTCATCTCTTTAAGCTGTTGCTGCCCACAAGTCTATCAGCGTAATATCAAATAGAAACAGACCAAAGTTTTCTATTTTATTAGGAGCTCATCATCGGACTTAAAGAATCATAAAATACATATTTGTTCAAAAAGATGATTCGAGAAATTTTATGGACGTAGTACCCATAAAATTGGGCTTTTTGCTGAAACTAAAGAAGAATACAATAGCTTTATTAATATATTATATGTTATATTATGTACATTTATTCGTAAAAATTATATCAATAATATAGTCTTATTAATATATTTCTTTTTTTTCTTCTTTTATTTCTCTTATACTGGTGGTCAGGCAGAAGTTAATTCTTGATAGAAATATAGGGATACATATATATATACACATATATATAAGAGAGCCCAGAAAATAATGTCGCTTTATTAGGTTAAATTAAAACGACAAAATTTTTAACAAGTGTTATTTATAATCAACAATATATTCACCTTCGTTATCAACAACCTTTATCCATCTATCAAATTAAATTGCCGGAGCCGTAAAAATCAATCGTTTATTCTGTAAAACTCTGCAGAAACGACATAACTTTCCGGTACCCTTATTTACATCTAAATAGTGGAAAGATATAAACTACAATGCTTATACTAGAAATAACGATGACCTTGTCAAACGCTGTGGGCTTCATGTAATGATTTCATCCAACTATATTTAAGAAAAAAGTACATAATACTACTAAAGTGTATTTTTTTAGTAATAATACACCTCGAGATGGTTCTTACTAATCCATTCAAGTATTTTTTCAGAGTGGTCATCCAATTTCCAACGAATTTCGTTGTACACTCCTCTCTGATAGTACATGTTAAGAACATACGAAATGCGATCTATTTGAAAATAATTTCCATCAAATTAGACTCAATATGAATGCAAGTTTTAATTTTTTAATAAATATAATATTTCTCTTGAAATTGTCATCTGGTTATGCATAGGTTATCACTGTTACACGAATCGAACAAGGGGATAATGGTAATAAATACGTAATGGATACGTGTTTGATACGGATGACGCATTTCCATATTAATTATTAACGCATAGATATTTAGTTTAAGATCCATTCCAAATGTAGGTAGTTACTTCCTACATCAAGGATATAGCTTCCTTAATATTCATGGATTACCACTGGCTAAAAATTGAGAGGTTCTTTTACCACCATCATCGACATAATTTTAGCCGTCTGATCGGAACATGACAGGCTGGATCCTTATGATTTCAGAGTGGTCCACGTACAGCATAGGACGTGTGCCCAGGAGATGGACGGACGATGTTGAATGGGACTGCTTCAAACTGATTCTATTGGAAATCGGTGGGGGATGCTTATATTAAGCAGTTAACGTCTAACTACTGAAATACAGATTTTGCAGAGATAATTGGGATAATTCGTCACTGCGTAATGTATGGCCAGCCTAGTTGTAATTCAATACAACAAATAATTGTAGAACTTGTGTTCAATTCGCAGCGTATGACTCTCGAAGCTTGAATTATTAGGTGGACCGGAAAGTAATGTCGTATCTTAGCATTTATTTTGCAGAAAAACCGATTGGTTTTTACCGCTCCGGCATGAAAATTTATATACTAGACGACAAAAGATTCTTAATAACAAAGATTAATATATTGTTGACTAGAAATAAAACTTGTTAAAATGTAGTTATGTGAATTTAACTTACGAAAGCGACATTACTTACCGGTATCCCTAATATAACAACCGATGAAGAGACTCAAAAATTTGTAAACTAGATGGTAAAAGGTTTTTGAAAGCTAAGATGATATATTGTTGATCAGAAATAAAATTTTGTTAAAAATGTATTCATGTGAATTTAACTTAAGAAAGCGACATTTTTTATAAACAATTTTGGTAGTATTTTGTTGCAAGGTCTATAAAGTTATTCCAAGAATAAGTTTCCGTTGTTTGTTTTATTGCGGATCAATTCTTTAAATGCTCTCTTTTTGTTATTATAATATTGTTATTTATAATCTCTTGCCGATGTTAACTGTCTTTCTTAAGTGATTGTTTTGTTTGAAGAGATGGCTTAGTTAATTTTCTCTAATTTTATTCTTGGTTTTCTATGTTTACTGAAGACGTATGTTTTTCTGTCATGAGTCGGCATGAGGTATTATAATTTAAGCATATTTTGTAATACCTATCTCACTAAGCAGTAGCACGACACAGTAGCGAAGTATGCCAAAGATGACGTAAACACGGTGCGTTATAAACTTTCCAAAAAAGGACACGATCCACACTAGTGATGATTACGACACAAGGAGCTTCTCATAAAAGGATCAAGGTTATTTTTTAAGTTTTAGCTAAGCTTAACATTTCCATCGCATTTATAATTAACTATGTAAAGTTATTTATACATTCATGGCATGTTTCTTTTAATACATGCATTTGCGCCGAATTTTAAATACGCCTCGGCTTCTTTGCCTTTAGAAATATGTTAATTTTCGTCTGTGTCGCTTTTGTTGGTCTTCGTAGCTTTGAGAGCCCGTGCTTTAATTTAAAAACTTTCATAATTACTATCGTTAAAAGCTTCGAGAACCGATCAGACGATTTTGTTATTTAATACTTTACCGTTGCTATTTGATATAGTGAAGTCATTCTGCATTTAAGAAGAGAAATGATAGGTTGTTTATCAAAGAAACACCGATAGTATCGCGAACCGAGCAATTATTGCACTCGAAGTCTAAAGCTCATTCCGCTGAAAGCTACGTGAGAGAGCTCGACAAATATTTGAGTGGGTTCAATTAAACCGATATTACTTTTTATTGATACAGGAAAAACAATTCTTGAAAATATATCACAGCGAGGTTCTGCTAATGAAGAGGCACAAGCGAAACAACCACAAATTAGTATGTAGGTATAGAAAATAATCATTTGAATAGACATTTAATTTACTAAACTCTTAATCATAATTATTATAATTAAAATTCAATTAGGTTTTAAATATGGTATATAATTAATAGATTAATTTAGATTCATTGATTCAAATATGCCGCTAAACACTGCCAAAATAATGCCCTACCGTCAAGTCAAACAAAAAAATAAACCAAGCTTTTAAATAACATTATAAACTATACTCGTTACAAC
>DWIC01000339.1:0-12471 GCA_018248135.1 Battus belus
ATAGGTAATGTGTATATGACATTAAATCCGTCGTTATTAAAAACTATAAATAAATAACGTGATAAGTTTAAAATAGACGTCTAGCGGTACCGTCTAGTTGTAATTATCAAATGATGATACTTAGCATTGGGTGAACACTCTTTTTTACTTAATGGGGTAAAAATGAACAAAGCGTAAACCGGCATGTGTCACCGCTACGTCCCGCACTATGTGGTACTGAAGTTGTTACCGGACATTTTCAGACACGATTAGCGTATCTACGACTACCAATCAAACAATGTACAGGTTTAATTAATAAACATTAATAAATATTCAAAATCAGATGTTGGCTTGTGTGTCACATAAGTTAGTTTTGATACGCGACTAAAATTATGTTATTTATTTTTGTTATACTTAGGTATTATTTACCATGGGCACTTTACTGGATGGACCGATGACATAGTCAAATATCACCGGAAGTCACCGGTCGGCGCAGGACCGGTCATCGCGGCGATGTCTGGCGATGGACGTCATCGGGTGTCATGATGACGATGATACAAATGTTTTAATGCCATCGTCTAGTGTAACCTTTTGTGGCGCACACTATGAGTTACTGCGACAATATTTTATTTCACAAATGTTTGTCGGTCTATCGTCAAGGAACATAAAAGAAGTTGAAATCTCAATAATTAATCTTATTACATTTCAAACATGAATCGATAATCATAATTTACATATGCAATGTAATAATTATGGTGTGTACTGTTATTTATTTTTGTTATAATTTGTTTAATGTGAACTGACACACAGATTATTAACGCCCAGCGCAATCGCAATAAGGGCGCGAGGAATTGTGTCAAGGACGAGAATAATGCAAAACCAACGAATGGCCTTTTGTACGGTCCCCTCCGTTCTGGAACTTGTTCCGCCGGCTCTTAAACAGTACTTGCCTTTGCTAAACGCTAAAGTTTTCTCTTTACGACTTTTAAAAAGGAACATTCTCGAATATTATAAATGACATAGGGTTTACGTTCCATTCTTGTTTCCCCTGAGATTTTACACAATTGGTATATTGAATATGCACGTATTTAATCGAAATTATCATTCGGTAATTATTTTATTTGATGTTATAACAATTTTTAGTTTTACGTAATAACCTACATTAAAATATGGTTGACAGTTGCTAGCTGCAGTATTTAATATAACTGTGTCACCGTTACACTGTACATCTCTGACCAGCAACATGCTCGCTCAGTTGAAATAAAGTTTTGTATATAAAGTATGATGCAGTAAGTTATGGAAATATATTTAAGTTTAACAAGCTGCCGCCGCCCGCTTTGACGACTTAATTAAATTTCACGTAGAATTTTATCAAATCCGTTCCTAACTGACTTCTAGGCGAAATAAATTTTCTCGCCAAATCTCATGTCTCTAAGTTTCATGATCCAGAGATGTGAGAACGTGGCGAGTCAGTGCAATGATGAAAGTTTTCCGCATGCGCTCGATATATGAATAAAGATTATTCGCACTTATGTCGAATATTCATTCAATGATCATCAAAGATTTATGATCATAATCCTCAAGTGCTGATAGACGCTCTCTACTAAACATAGGTCTCCCAAAAAGAGCATCATGATGCAGGGTCTTCCCATGACTTTGACTATGTAGGTTCCTCAAGTTGGAGACCTGCTCGCGCCGTGTCAGCTCGTGATCGCCACTCGGGAACCTTGCGGCCCCAACGACGGTCGGTTACCAAGTGCAATCCTCGTGCACGGCGCTAACAATATAGAAACATTTTTTTTCATATTTTCGTTAAGACGCAAGCAAGCATCATTGGAAGAAAACAAACTATACGGATTATAGTATAAAAGTACATCTTTTACTATATAAACCACTAAGTAAATTAAAAAATCTGTCTCCAACTTTCAATTATTTGATATCGATCATAACAAAGACGTTATAAAATATATTTAAACAATAAATGTTGTATACAGAGCATTGTTATAAAAATATAAACACATTGTTACTGAGTCGGAAGTAAAAACATATTTATGCAAGTAATGGTTGTTTATAACTAAAACATTAAATCAGTGTACAATGTCAACACTCTAAATTATGTTTTGTTTATTAATTTCTTTATTTGTTTTTTTCTCGATGCATATTTAATATGCATTTTGTGTTAATACGTGTAAGATATATTATTTGGGATTTTCTATATAATAATTATAAATTGTTTCTCTGAAAACACAAAGAAACTACATTTAAAGTTATCCATTTGTCTTTCTTCTATTATTCCATTACTTCGTTACTTCCATATTAAAAACCTTATCTAGCACAATGACGCATAAAGTGGCGCCACCAACTACTTTCAAATCAATGAAATGATTTGAAAGTGATGAATTATAACAAAGTGCCACGACACATATGACCGACTTTACTTTTCTCAGTGTAAATATAAAATCAAAAGTTATCAAATAAATTTTATTTTAGTATTCAATAGTCTTCAATGTTCTAAATGTTTGGAACTTGGTTTGTCGACTTATTACTAGGGTTCATATTATTTTATTTATTTTATTACATGTCAACACTGTTTAATTTTTTTCAAAAATAACAACTGTATACCGTATAAGTAGCCGGCTCCTAGCAGATCTGCGTCCGAGCCGTTGTGATGATTGTGAGCAACTGCTAACAATGTTGCAATAATCGACGATTTAAGAGTGCATTTAAATACCTACTTGAATACGGATATTTTGAATATTGAAATAGGACCATAACGTTGCGATACTTATTGACGGCATAGCTAGTTCATCAAAGAAGATCGAGTACGTGTTCGATGCGCTAACATTTATCTACCTATACCGTATTCGGGTCGTTACGATCGTCTCACAAGCGTCTAGACAGACAAGTGCCTTGTTCTCTTTGTGAGGCTTTTTATCTCTTTGCAGTTGAGATACACAAACACGTAACAAACGCTCACATTTCTTTCTAACGTCTACTGACTGAGGTTGCAAGATTTTTTTTTGTTTTACATCTTTCTAGGTCAATTAAAGTGGCAACAATCAAATGTTTTCATATTTAACATAAATGTTTTCACAGTTGACATAGGGCTCCATGCTCAGGTTTCCTTTGTCTCGTTAAAGCTCCAGCGGCTAACAGTCCCGTGCGATATGCGCGGGATGCAGGCAGCTAGAGGCCAGTCGACGTTGTGGTCTTTGGGGGACACCTGTGCCTTCCATTGGACGTCTGTCGGCAGACGTGATGATATATCAGTGGTTATCATATGAATCTAGACATCCCAAAATTACACTTATGTAATAACGTATTTAATTAATACTAATTTTTATTAACTATTATTGCCACGACGTATGGCCACAAGTAGGTCAGAAGAAAGGTCTTCCTTCAGGTGGGTCTATTGAAAATGTATTGTACATGGACTGTAACTGTTCAGCAGAGGACATTTTTTGGCTAAAATGTTTATGATAATGACATATTCTTGTTTAAATTTCACAAAATACTTTTTTGCCTGTCGTCTAGACTATTTTGTTTCTTAACATATGTTATTTGTATTCCAAAGTATGTTTTCAATACGGGTTAGGAGACTATAAAGTTAGCGAGACCTGTTGACTGCGGATGAAATGTTATCGAGTTTATCTTAAACACGGTATTCCAATTGGCCTGCCTACATACTAAGTTCGACTGCAGAGAAAATGTCATTAGTGCATAAGATTTTTCCGTACTTATGAAACGCCCACGTGAACCTCATTTCTATCAGGCATGCGGAAAAAGTTGGCAAATTGCTTTGGCGAAATTCCAAACTCCGTAAAAGTGCAATCAAAATGATCTGCGACTGAAAAATAGGTCAAAAGAATACTTTACATTAGCTGTAAAATACAAAGTAATTTTAATTAAATCGGAAAGCATTGAAAATGAACAAGATTGTTAAACTGAAGGGCTCATTTGGTCCAAACAACCAATGCTCTGCTTAAAGTGGATTGCACACAAGTTCAATGTTCATAGCACAACGTTTAAAGTTGGTGTAGGTGTGATTGTTATTTACGTCCTGACTCTTGACATCTATTGTTTGGTACTATTCTTCCTATTTCGGTAGAAATATCGTGTTCAGGTATATTAAAAAAAAAATGTACATCTCGGGCCGCGAATTTGACACAGTGTGCAGGATTGTGATGATTTTTCTACCTATTGCAGTGATGAAAAGTTCGTCCCGCGGGCCAACTCCGGCCCGTCAACACGGCCGACGCAGAAATGCGGAGTATATGGCACGCTATAATTACGTTTTGACGGTCGAGAAGTATAAAGTATTAGATTCTACTAAGTACAATAATAGCTTCATAACCTATAAGCTAAACTAGCTGCGTAATACGAGGCGCAATAATGTTATGATAAAAATCTTTAATACAAAATCCATTTTTTATATAATTCTGGACCTACTCCAGAATTCCGTAAACTCTGTGGCCCCCATTAAATAGTTTGACCACCACTGGTGTGTTGGCAGACGGCTTTAATATCGGTTAATGTATTATTTAACTTTAATTTGTACGTAACCTGTTCCTTTTATTTTAGCTTCTAATTCTACTAACTTTACTGAAGTTCACGATCAACGACGCTTTAATGTCATTTTAAAAAGTCATCCAATTTGTGAGAACAAATGGCAGAGTGTAATGTAAAAACAATAGTACTCGTAACAAGAATAATTACGAATAAAATTTTGTAAAACAACAAATACTTTTGTTTTCTGCTAATAACTTTTTACTAGATGGAAACTATTGAATTAACAATGCCAAACGTGAACAGACAGAAGCATAACCTAAGTCTCAATAATGAAACCATTAAGTTTTCTGAACCTGTCTTATTTTTAGGAACAACTTTGCACTGGTAACTTCAATGGGGCACTCGACTGTCATCTTGCGGCAAGTGAGTCAGCCAACG
Organism: Battus belus; assembly: GCA_018248135.1. Lineage (NCBI taxonomy): Eukaryota > Metazoa > Arthropoda > Insecta > Lepidoptera > Papilionidae > Battus > Battus belus. The sequence goes on from DWIC01000339.1 coordinate 4,927, forward strand.
GACGCTAATACAGCCAGGCTGGTTCATTTTGGTTACTTTATTAGTGGTGACCTGCGACGAATTTGTTAATTTGCAGTTAATTATTGTAATTCAAAAAAGAGGAGTGAGGTCTGTTCACAGCATGGGAGCTCGGGATATTTTATTGGCTGGCATTCTTACGTTTGCGTCACAATATATGTATAGTAATGTTGTGTTTGTCTGCAAATATGTACGAAATTATTTAATTAGCCGTGTCCATCCAGACAGTGGTAATACAAGAAATAAAAATAAGCTTATATTTCTATTATTCAAACTCAAAATTAAAATAAATATACGTTTATGCAATAAAATTGCACAAACAAACGATCTAAACGAAATATTTCCAGTGGCATGGAAATATTTAAAATCAATATTAACAACATATTGTTGAAAAATAGATATTATTCTTTCAGAGAATACTGATGTCAATATGTGTAATTTTTATGTTATTGGATCTCACTCAGGAAGCTAATTATTGTCGAGGGTGTTGTGTTTGTTGAGTTTCTCGCCAGCGAGTAGGAGCTTCCAGTAGGGCTAACAACACTGACATTTTATGTTGATAGATGATACTAAAGTGTTCAGAAGAACCTATTTGAATAAAGAATATAAAAAAAGAGACATCAAGAGTTCTGTGTACGTAATTTAAAATATTTTTTAATATTATTCTTACACCTGCCAGTAAATAACTTTCAGTGACATCAACGTTATGTTACAATAATATCATAGATTTAGATGTAATATAGACTTCATGAAATATATATAGTAAAAACACGTTGTTACCCTGATATTGGAAATTCTTTGTAGCCTTAGTTAACATGCATTTCTTGGACAACACTGACATAGCCCTTTCCTTTCATGTACTTCATGTAATAAATAATCTTATTCATATTTCAATAACATGTTTTAACATAATGTTTCATCTTTGTTTCAGATAACATCGCAATATATTCAGGCCGCCATCATGTCTAACATAGCGTAGTGCGTCTTATTGAAACATTCCAATTAACACAGAGCAATGACGTATGTTTAATTGGCACAGACGCATTACAACCCACTCATATGCACAAAGAGGCAACCAACGTCTTCAGGGATTCGCTAAAATTACGCCAGAAACTACTTCAAAGAACCACGACGTACTTTGAAGTCGTCGAGTTCGTAAAAAAGGACGCCATACGATACTTTACCTACGATTACGAGATTCACCAAACTTAGTGTCAATATTATGAACATATTCATAGGCAACGATTACCATTCCAAAAACCTTGTCAAACTCAAACTGGCCATTGCCATTTGATTCAGAGACTGCTTAGAGAACATCACCGGCGTCGACTGACCGACAACAATATCGATTACCCGTTTTGAATACATAATTAATTAATCCTCGATAAATCTATAGTTTTTTGTGAATAAAGTAGAGTTATAAATTTTAAATAATAAATTAAAAATATCAGAAAATAAAGACGATCGTTGGAATCTTTGTTTAAATCACAAGATGGCGGCAAAAGCGGAACCGATTGGTCCACGAAATGGCCACGAGCTGGCGCCACTTAACACGCGTGCTGACGGCAGCGAACGTCCGCACGGCGTGACCATCGTCCTCCAAGGGTCGAGAGGATCCCTTCAGCGTGAGGTTGCAGGCGAGGACCGCGCAGCTTGGTCCGGTAAACTCCAATTCTTCCTCTCCATCATCGGGTATTCCGTCGGTCTCGGAAACATTTGGCGGTTCCCGTACCTTTGCCAGCAAAATGGCGGCGGTGAGTCAATTTATTTCATTTTCATATAATTATAGCTGACGCAAAGCATTCATTTTCTGTATTTACATACCCGATCAGTTGTCAAAGTAGAACGACTGAAAACTTGCTGCAACGAATTGGTGATCTTGTCAGATATCAAAGGATTTGACATGACATCACCAGAGCGGCTGATCTAAGGTACCAAATAGCTGCCAAACATTAAGGTGTAAGTATTTACTTCCATTTTGACAGCACCTTCGCTGTGTTTATTTTGTATTAGTGTTATAGGATTTCATTTATTATAATGAATTAGGCATTATAGTTTAGCTAAGCCACGCCCCCTGCACAATTAGAGCATAGTAAATAAGACGCCGTGGTAGAGATGTCATTTGACGAAGCCAACTCGGCTGGACGGCGTTCTGGCAACTAGAAAACGTCTTGTCAAATCTAAATGTCTTGTATGTAATGTTCTTGTAAGTCAGTTAGACTTAAGACTACGGTCTGCAACTAATATAATAAAGTTTAATCTTGAAAATGACAAAGATCTCTCATAGTTATTTCATTTTTAAAGGGATAACAAACCGCTGTATTGTGCCTGAGGAAAGTGCTTTTCCTCACCCCTTTTCCTCTCTACTCCACACTTCACACCGAGTACATGTATAGCAGTTTCGGTAGCATTGTAATACACAATTATGGAGAGAACTTCGCGAATATTAGAACACATTAACACAACCTCGAAAAGAGTCGCATTCATCGATGAGGATCATCGAGATTTTTCTTTTTTAATCACAGGCTACACAAGCCTTGCGGTGGACAGCTAAATGTAAATGCACTGACGGTCGTGCAATGGAAAGTGATAATATCATTGAGACATAAAAGTGAGGAAGAGATAAGTATTAAAGATGTTCTTTTAATTACCAAAATGACCAAATCTCGTATAATATATACACGAAATAATATATACACGGCACCATGCTAGTTTCAGGACGAAACTGCCAATTTCAAAAGTTATAGCAATAATAATAAAAATGAACGGCTCTAGTTTGGAGTTCACTGTCTCGTTTTGTTATTGTATTGTTATTACTTCACACATTCACACCAATTATCAGACCTTGCCTTATATCCCATGTCATTTTAACCTGTAAAAAGTCTTTATTGTTTACGTTGACTTTTGTTAAATACTTGAGCATAAGTAATAAGAAATGGGTGAGCACTAGGCATCAATGTTGCGCAGAGGGATCGCTCGTACGGCCACCAAATCAGTTATGAAGTATTGATTTTGAAGCGCAGACTGCAGTCCGTCGCCCACGGTATGCGTCTGTGACGTCAGATCTAAAACCCTACCGCTCTTGGTCAAAAACTTATATTTTAATTTTTTTTAAATGATTCTACGATAAACCTCCACTTAGTGGATATGATGGCCAACCAATTTCCTCTTTCCTCCTTCCTCCCTTATTAATTAACTATTTGCTTTCGTCCTTCATTAATATTGTGAGAGTTTGCACGTTAAACAAGCTGGTGCACCAATATGTCTAATTGTTAAAACATTTATTTGTACCCTTTAAATGCATCTGATTGACAGTGTTCCGTTATATCATTCCAATGTATTATTTTTATTATACGATTTATAACATTGCCATGTATGAGCAAGACTGTTAAAAACACTTAGTTTAAAATCAACTGTCTTTATTTAATTTACATCATTTAATTGTATTTATGTAAATTTAACATTTTTCATTTATTTATACCTCGTTAGTATTTATGTATGTATATAGATGTAAATATTATGTATGTAATTAATTAACTTCTTTTATTTTAAGTTAAATTAAATATTCACAGCTTTTCATGGATTAATTGGCATAAATATAAACATTTTTAAATTGGTTTAAAAAATTAAATCCATTATTTTGACAGACGATGCTTATTTCGATGCAGTAGTGATCGATGTATCGGAAAATATTGATCAAACAATTTGAGATTCGCGCCTGTTTTCGAGGTGACGTTTCACACTTTAGAAATTTTTTGATTCCTTAAATTATGGATTTCAAGGTATTTTTTGTTTGTTATTTTAATTATCAATTGAAGTAAAAAAACTAACAATTCGGTACATTATACAAGTTTTTTTGGATAGGGGTGAAAATACAAACTCAAATTCTGAATAGTGTTTACGTTATCGGTATTGTACCAGCTAATTATATGCAATTTTGGTTTCGTTCATTCCGTTACAGCATTGGCGTTAAGTTCTTTTGGGACTTGGTACGTTTGAAGCTAGCACCTAAATAAAAACAGTCAGAATTGGCCCGATAGAAAAGAGAATTTGTGTTCTACCAGGACAATGCCAGACCATACCCGTGTGTAGTGCCTCGCAAGAGATTCTGGAAGCTTGGTCGGGAAAATTTAATGCCTCTACGATATAGTTAGAACGTACCACAATGCGATTATCACCTTTTTTAAAACTTACTGAATTACTATAATTTCCGAATAAGAGAAAATTATGAAAATCGATTACCATAGTCTTTCGTCAATATGGATCAAAACTTCTATGAGAGAGGCAATATAAACTGTTGAAACTAGCAACAGCGTTTACAAGAAAGCGTCGCATGAATGACCTAAATTCCTTTTTGGGAAATTAATACGAAACATGTTAAATAAAATCTTGAATGTAACGTTAAAATAATTGATTTGTTTTTATGCCGTTTATTGTGAAGTTTATTCTCTAAATATCCACAAAGTAACGTTAGTCTTGTTTCTACTGACAAAAGTAATACGTATATTTTAAACCTCGCAAGTTTATTAAAATTAAGACACAAAAGTTTATGAAAATCCAAAGTTAAATATATTCAGGGTATTTCATAAGGAATGGAGCATACTCGAGAGTTCCATGTGCGCCTGTCCAGATCTGAAATCCCACAACAAACTCAGTCCGGGTTGTAATCACCTTCATAAATATTCTTTCCATTAACCTTATTCATCCGTTCCATTTACGAGCTTTTTGTCACTTAACAATCCTTTATACTGTAAAAAGAGTTTTAAACAAGTTCTAGTTTAAAAAACTTTTTATGTTCATTGAAGGACAATTCAAAGGTGATTGCTTTAGGAATGTAGTTTAAAATACATATACAGATTTTACAAAAAGAGTTACTAATCAAGAGAGCTTAGGAATAAGTTTTTAGTTTAACTGTACACATGTATTATTACGACGAGTGGACGGATAACTGCGATGATCTTAAATTATTTTATTTTATAGTTACAACAATTTCACACGTTGTAACAAATACATAATTAGGATCTTTGGGGTCGTAGCATCATAGCGCACTATGAAAGCTCACTGCTACGGGTCGGTATTGATTTTTAGCTATGCAGCTACGGAGCTACGGCGTAGCGCGTAGAGGTCTACGTCGACCGATGCGCAACTAATCTCTAAATAAACGTTTCGTCGATGAATGATTACTCAAGATATTAATTTAGTAAGTAATTATACATTTTTTTATTTAAAAATATGTATGACTTCAAATTAAATCGAATTGTTTTAACGAGAAACTAAAATAATTCAGTAATCAATGTTTTCTTCTCTATGTAACATCCCCACCTCGGTCATATCTCTGAAGATGTCCCGGAAATCAACTCTAAAGCCCTGTTTTGTCTCCTCAATTTGAAACCAATTCGCGTCTCCATCTTGTCTGTATTCACTCCAGCGGAAAAGCTCCCGTTGTATCTGTAAACCTTAGATACAATGCGGGCTACTGTCCACATTGTATCTAAGATACTTTTATTAAAGAGGAACAACGAAAGCTCAGCCTTAGAAATGTGATGACGAAGAAGAATGCTATGGATATCATAGACTGTGCTGCACTCCATTATCTATTCAAATTCATATCAATACAAATTCATTTATTCTTACGTGGGATTTGATAAGCTGTCGCTCCATGATTTCCAGCTCTAAAACCTTAAGGCCTCAATAGCCATAAATTCTGCGCACTATGTAGTTACTCATTGCTCCTACAACTTTACAAACAGCTGAGGTATACTTTAGTTTCGTAAGGCTTCTAGTTTAATTATTCCTTGGCCGTTGAGCGAGTGTTAGCTTGCACGGAGGCACAGTGTCAGTGTCAGTGTCAGTATCAGTGTTAGTTATGATTGAAATTGTTGTCTACTCTGATACAATATTTTAAAAAATAACTTTGCGCTCGACCGCTGCACTGACAGCGATACCTGTACTGACGTTTGTTTTAATAGGCTTAGAAGCTCGTGCTATGATATACTTTGACATTACGTCAATACCGCGTGTATTAATACTCATATTAGTTTACTATATCGTTTGTAAGGAACTTGTGATTTTTTTCACGGAGTTTTCTAATTACACTGAATGAGATTTGGATTTGTTTGGAACTTTTGAGTATGTTTCACAAGCAAAACTGTATACGCAGATTCATGTACAGATAGTATGAAACTGTAAGACGAACAAAGGTCACCGACGTGGCTCTATTAATTGCCCGTGTGGTGTGGTAGAGGGCGCCGGTAGACGTGCCGTGGCTTAACGAGAGAGTCGAGAGAAGTCTCTAGATGCAGGCTGCGCACGATGGGCCTTCGTGACGATTTTTTGGGAGGTCTTTCAGTACTCTATCGGCGTCTATCGGCTAATATGACGACTTGCTTTGTTGCCTCACTAACACTCATTCTTTTATTTTCTTTTAAGTTTAGCAGTCCCTGAAATGTTCCTATGTGTCGGTAAACTTGGAACGTACTGTTGTATGTACTGATATATCTTTTGTTTTTTTATTCTACAAAACGATCGGTGTTCATATTTGTAAGTGCTGTGCTCTCCTTTAACAAAATATGTTTGTACTGATGGAGAACTATATTTTAATGAAATAAAATAAATGCTTACAATAATATTTCTTTAACTATTATTTCAGAATTAACATACAATCTCGACAATTGTACACTGTCCGTCTTTTGCAAGTACTCTCTCTGCCTCACTCGTTATTGAACGTTTTGATTACAGTGCTCGTCAAACCAAATTTCCGAAACATGTTCGGCCTTTGAACTTCTTGGGTTTGTCGCTAAATGTTAAACAATAACATTTCTCTTTTTTAGATTTATTAAAACGTATATACATAGTATTAATAATATACTACTATATACGATAGCTTTCTTTTTTTAAATCTTTATTTCCTTAGTACGTTTAGTTGTAGTTTAACTTCAGTAAGACTTTACTAATTTCATTCATATTACTTTTTTAGTTTACCACTACCGAGCGGCCGATACTCCCCCCCATCCCTCCCCCCACCTCGCCTAGAATACCTAAGTAGGTATGTAGTTCAAAATGCTTATACTCAATGTTTATTCGCAGGTGCGTTTCTGATCCCTTTCCTCATCATGCTGGTACTGGAGGGCATCCCGCTCTTTCTGATAGAGATGGCTATTGGTCAGAAGATGCGACTGGGATCTCTCGGCGTGTGGAACACCATACACCCGTGGCTGGGCGGCATCGGGATCTCGAGCTGCATCGTCACGCTGTTCGTGGCCTTGTACTACAACGTCATCATCACCTGGGTCTTCTTCTATCTCTTTAACAGCATCAGGGTAACGTTCTTATCTTGATCTTAACTTCTTAAAATGCAATAAACTTCAATTTCACACAGTTCACACAGTGACACGCGCGTCAAAATTACAAATGTAATTAAAATAAAAATATAGTTGATACGTAGTTTTGTATTTATTTGTAATATATTATGATTCAGCGACAATGTGTGTGCGACAATGTGTGTGCGACAATGTGTGTGCGACCATG
>DWIC01000340.1:0-12462 GCA_018248135.1 Battus belus
AGCTTAGCTTGAAGAATCGCTACTGGTAGTGACCGGAGCACGTTGTTCGCAAAAATGATGGCCATTGGACTCGAATAATTCTCGAATGGCGACCAAGAGTCGATAGATGTGACGTGGGTAGGCTCTGTACTAGGTTGACTGATGACATAGTCAATGTCAAGGGGCTGGATGCGGACAGGGCAGAACCATTGTGGCTATCTTTGAGAGCGGTCTGTGCCTTGCAGTATGACGTGCTATCGGCTGAAGTGATGACGATGATGATAATGTTGATTATGATGATGATTTATGTTAAAATGACCAACACCCACTAAAGAATTTTTAAAAAGACTGAAATATGAGACAATCAGAGGTTGCAAGTACTTTCTAATCAAGCTCTTAACATATGCTGAGTGATAAAAAAGTGTGTGAAACGGCGTAATAAGCCGTAGAATATTCTAACTGTTGATCCCATATGGTTGTCTTCTCTACCTTTTGTCTAAAGTTCATCACCGGTTGCGAATCTTGTGATCCAGGTTTCGCGGTAGTCTATGAAAAATGATTTCCCCTTGACTTTGATCTTTTTTCCACGTCCTTTTTATTTTAAATAAGTAATCCGTGAAATAGATTCTCAAGTTACTTACTTTTTTTAAACTGATCAGTTTCATGTTTCAACAGACACTGAACAAAGAGTGAGCTTTGTGTGTGTCCAAAAGCTTAACTGAGTGATCTTTCCTCTACGTTGCATATAAAAAACATGAAAATAAGCTTTGTCCTTTATAAAGATATAGCAGAAAAATCTTTTGTCTTTTTAATTTGCATTTTTAAATGTCATCTGCCATGTACAAAAAGTACAGCTATTATATATAAAGTACAGAAAACCTTATACATAAATTGATTTCGAAGAAGAATTAACAATTTCGACACAAAACAGACTCATATTGACATGTTACTGAAGTTTAAAGTGAGCATGGATATGCTGAATGTTTGGTTGGATAAATTCATAAAATAAAATCAATAAGAGTATTATAAATAAATAGTAAATTTATTTCCAGACCCAAAGTGTAGTCCATTTGCGAATAGTTTTTTAAGATTGGAAGGAGAAAACTGTGTAGTTAAATTTCTTTAAGACATGTATACACATATTTATTTTATATTCATATATATTATATGTGTGTATTTATTTTATAATACAGGATTTGACATTTCATGAATGCCAGATTTACTTAAATATATTATTCATTAAATTATCTTCAGAAATGTTAAGATTTCGTATTTGTGAGAAAACTTAAGGTGAGAAATAATATGATTTTATTCAATTTATTACTAGTATAATAGCAATTTTTATTATTCTATGTTAAGTAATTAAAGATATCACACGCGTAGTTGTCACATTAGTACGTATTAGTTTACACATTGATTATATTTTACTATCTGTTTTATTGCTAAACTTTTAAAAGTACCGGATTTGATCGTTAGGACCTGAACAGACGCTTTTAAAAAATTTATATATTTACATGATTATTAAATTTATTTTCGATTTATTAAGAAAATAAAATTATTTATAATCAAAATCATTTAACATTCTGTGTTTATATTTTACATAAGCTCAATATAGATTTGTATCTTGAATATCACGTGAAAAAAAATGCTAGTCATCGACAAGGTGTGACTTTAGATAAATCGATCCTTTTAACACATAAAATTATTTTAATCGGACGGCGAAATGCTTGAAATCGAAATGTTTTAAATGATAGGCAACTTTTAAAAAAAAAAACTGGTTATATACAATTATTGAAATTTAAAGGACTTAATGGTATTATTAAAACAAGTATTTACTAAACAAAAAATTACAACTAATTACTAAATATTGTTTAAAGTAAATGGTTGAATGGAACAGATTTCTGTTTGTGTTGATAATTAACAAAGTAAAAAGTATTTTTACAACATTGCAATTTATGAACTTTTTCAATATTTTTTTACAAGAAGCAATAAAATTACGAAAAACAAGTATTTCTAAAAATAAAGTATTATTATTAACATTCAGTGAGCTTATTGGAGATGTTTAAAGATGGTCACGTGGACAGACCACGTCAGCTACGTTAGACACGGATTGTGAACTTTTTGCTTTGTTGAACAAACGATTGGTTATTGGTATAAAAGCTTTACAGGGTGAATTTACTTTAATTTTATTCATATCCTGTCAATTAATATCTCCTACACTCTATCCAAATTCAATGGTTTCAGAAATAAGAAATAAAGTAATGACAATATAGCAATAAAACATCGTTAAATTATTTAGGATTTCTTATTATTCAAATTAGTAATTGTTTTTATGTCCCTGCAAACTTTATACTGATAAAGTGATCATTTTATACGGGAATTTTCACTAGAAACGGATGTAAAAACTTAAGGTTTTTTCTGAGGAATGTATTTATATACATTCACCTTTCATTCATATCATCATGTATAATTAATTTATCTAAACCTGTACATTAAAAAAAAAGGCGAAAGCTCATCTTAAGTCAATTTTTAAACCTGTTTTTGGGTAACGTGATTGCTTTATGTTTATAAAGTACATTGACACTTAATTTACCGCAATAAAGAAATTAAATAATACTAAAATAAAGGGTGAACCATAATAAAGTTCACTTTAGAAAATGATAAAAAACACACACATTGTTCTTAAAAGAATATATTTAAAAATTACACTGTCAACATGTTTTCTAGATCTTTAGAAACATTCTTCTTAAGAAAACTTAAGCTTTTCAAGACATGCCTGCAATGTTTGAGCTATTGATTATCCGCTATTTCTTTTTGGACGTTTTGGTTTTACTCGCCAATTGTTTCCTAGGAGTTACAGAAGAGTCTGCTTTGGTTTTCTCTATAGAAATAAGTCAAAAGTCAAAAATCTGGGCTTCATCGTGGACACGCAAGCATTAGCACTCTTCTATATAACTTCTCTGGGGAAAATTTCTTCTTTCATTTCGTATAACCTCCGTGCTGGCATTATACGCCTGCCGAAATCGAGACAAGAAGTTATATTCATTTAAGTTTAATGATCAATTACACTATTATTAAATGAAATAATTTTAATTATATTTATACAGACGGACACGAACATTAAAATTTTATTAGTCTTGTATGTCTGGTGGTCTGAATGTTAATTGGCGATCATTTTAAACAATTATAAATCTGATTTGATATAAATAATCAGTAACATTATTTCTCGCATTTGTTTGCTGTTGTATTTTCAGTTTTGTAATTAACCACTGAAAAGAAACAAATAAAACGACTTAGTTATAACTTTAAATGTTTTAAAATTTTAGTGTATGTTTATATGATCCTTCACTAATTACTTAAAAATATGGTTCCTATAGAATAAAACCATATATGACTTTATTAGCAAAATGGATAGCTCAAGTGTTATTTTAAATAGAGTTCCTCAATCAAGCGCCAAATTATTCAAATGTTATTGCAATTCGTCGTCTAAAGTGGGTGGTTCTATGAACGATATAAAAGCCCGCACGAATTTTTTATCCGCATTCGAACTAGTTCAACGAAGCTAGGCAATCTTAAAAATGAAATTCGTTGTGAGTAGAAATTTCTTAAAATAAATTTAAAAACAATTTTGTGAAATTTACATAGAAACAATTTAATATCTACAATATTAAGTTTTGAATGATATTTTTTATGTTAACACAGGTTGTCGTGTTGGCCGTGCTGGCGGTGGCTTACGCCCAAAACCAAAGCCCATCTTCCCCTAAACCACCCACATACAACAACTTCGGTTTCCCCCAGCAAAACTACCGGTACAATCCCCGTTACCAATACAATAAATATCCTGGACAATACAACGCTTACCAGGGACAATACCAGGGACAATACCAAGGACAGTACCAGCCATTCCAAAACCAGAACCAATACCGTAACCCATACCCGACCTACAAACCTTACGTTGCTGTGACCACCGCCGCACCCCTTCGTCCAGTTGAGCCAGTAGTCGTTTCCCCTGCTCCTTCAGCTGCCCCCGCGCCAGTGCCTTCAGTTCCAGTCGTCGCTGCCAAGGTTGTCTCTGATCCCCGCACCGCTTCTATAGTGAAATACGGCAACGAAATCAACCCTGACGGTTCATACAACTACTAGTAAGTGTATTTTTTTCTTATATCGGTTAATAATGCAGATGCTTTGAACGCTTTAGGAAGTTCATAAGAAAAATTTAAATTAATTGGAAACATTTCTTTTGTCTAAGACATATTTCGGACTATTGCTAACTTTACATTCTATTTAAATTAAAATTTCGGACAAATTTCTCTTTGTTGTGATAAGTTTTATGTGTTTCTTTACTATGGATACTTATAGAATGGATGCCTTTTTTAATGTAGCTACGAAACTGACAATGGTATCGCCGCCCAAGAGCAAGGTGTACCCCGTAACTTCGGTGGAAACCCACCGGTGGTTCCCGATGTTGCCCAGGGCTCCTTCTCGTGGGTCTCTCCCGAAGGTGAAGTGATTGGCATTACTTACGTCGCTGACGAAAACGGATACCAACCCCAGGTAATTTGGATATATTTAATAATTTAAATCTTTATTTCTAGTAGATGGATTATTAACTCTAGTTTGTATTATTTTTCAGGGTAATGCTATCCCCCAGCCACCTGAAATTCCCGCCCAGATTGCTCGCGCTTTGCAATACGTAGCCAAATACTCAGCCACACAGAAGTAAAAAGAAGATAAATATTTAAAGAATCTCATCACATTGTAACAGTACAATCCTTTTAACAAGTAGAATTAATTTTATGCTCCATATGTGTTGTGATATGTTTTAAAAAAACGTACTCCGTTGTAAAATGTACCTTTATAAAAGATGCAATAAAACGATTTATAGATATTAATATTAATAATACTTTATTATTATTTCCTTTAATCACCTGAACGAAGCATTTAAGCATGCTTATTTGAACAATGACAGATTAGTTTTGAAATTAGTTAGTAAAATATTTTGTTGTTATCACACTCATCTTTATATATTATAGAAGATAGTGTCATGTTTGAACCTAAACGTACTTACTCGACCATGCTTTGGATTTTTATTTATTTCTAAATATTAGTTAAATTCTAATAATTGTAAAGATTAATTTTATTTTTTATGTAAGGTTATTATTTATGTAAAGTTTAATTGAAACGATCAAAATAGATACCTCTATAGATTTGGTATTACAAATTGCCTTTTTTGTAAAGATTACTTGTGTTTAAAGACACTGTAAGTGCCACTTTATAACCAAATAAATTTTAAAGATACCTCTAAATATATAATATCAGCGAATCAATAACATATTACTGTAAAAATATTTAAATTTATCACTTTTAAATGTATCTAAATATTTTAAAACGAACCTAAAGGTCAGACCATAAATTACATTTATTCGTTCCTTGTTAATTTTTGTTAACCTTGACATGAGGTTTTATTTATTAAATGTTATTTAGTGTCAATTTCTTAAATCGCCTTCTTTGTATTAATGTACACATAATATACAATAAACAACAACGAAAGTCATTGTTCAAGACTCATGAACTTAAAACAGGTGTTCTTTTGTAAAAATATTCAAGGGGTTTTAAAAAAAATTATCTGTCTTGTTACGGGTAACATATTATTACGGTTATGGGTAAGTATATTTCACAATTGCATTTTTATCTGGTATCTAAGGATAGGTTTTGTTTTATAATTTTATATAAGTAAATAATATGAATATTTTATAATTTTCGAATATTTCAATGAATTTGTCAAAAAAGAAATATGTTAAAGGACGAAAAAATTTATAAGTATTTGCTTTTACTGAACAGTTTTTGAGTAAGAGTTTTAAGAATCATAAAGGTTATTTCTAACTCTACCGTGTCTATAACGTAAAGAGAAAATTTTATTTTATGCCACTAGATCCGAAAGAAACCTCAATCGACTTGAAGATCAAATGCCAAAAATGGAGCTACACGGGCATCGCATTGCGAATGGATTCCCATTACATACCATGACAAGCCTTCGAATGCCCAAAAAAGCCAACGCAAATATGATTGCCGGAAGCAATCCTGGCGGCGGACGACAATTGCAGTGATGTAAGATACATGTTACGTCACTGCAATTCCTTTCGGGAAGGTGTGAAATGAGTTAAAATTCGGGGCTTAACTGACGGGATAGCGACGCATTATCAACACTTTCTGCATTATCTGGGGAACAGGAAATCATTAGTAAAAAGGACTAAATTGTTTTATAATTTCCTTAATTGTTAATTGAAATTAGGACATTATTTTAGTGTTTATCCGAAAAAATCTAGGAGGACATAAGCACAAATGCATGCATGGCAACGAGTTATATAGCCTGATGTCCGAATTCCAACGCCTTTGGAAAAGATACGGCACAATGTTTTGGAGAATAGAACAGTGAGAAAGAAACAAGATTTGTTAGCGAGTACAACTGGATTTGAGGTACTAATGACCATGTCATAGAAGTAAAGGAACGGGTTCATTACTCCTCCGTAGCATCCTTGAGATAAATTTAACTAAAAAGGTATAATATTAAAGTGGTAAAGATGGTAAAAAACTTAGGAGTAGTAATTAAGTATCTGGTTAGTAATAAATATACTGGATTAGAATATTATGGGACTACAAATCATTGGCAACAGAAATCGGGCGATAGGGCAGGTAATAATCAGCCTAATCCCGTATTTCGATTTGACGTTGATTTATAGGATATCATGTATACATCCTTTACAAACATACAAACGATGTTGTTTATTACAAATAACTTTCAAATATATACATATAAAAATCAATATATGCCTGTATGTGGTCTATACTCGATAAATTCAAAAACCAGACATCCAATCGCCATAAAAAGATGGCAAATTATTAAACACATCTCCGGGTAGGTTTTTGAATTTTTTTTTAGTCAGTTCATGTCTGCCTTTTTATACAGATTTTTAGTTAGATTCATTACACAGCAACGCTTGGAACAGTACACCTCGATACTTATAAAAGTAAACAATGTTTAATATAATATTTAAGTTATATAAAACGTTTTAAGAAATACCATTTGTTAGTTGACTTTAATTACAACTTGCGATTAAACAGTTTTCATGTGGAAATTTTGCATTTTTAACACAAAAATTACGGTCAAAGCTTTAATAATTTTTACTTACTCTTATAGGTTATTTACTCAGATACGTTAATTGAGAGTGAAAATACTGATGTGAGTGGTAAAGAAGATACAAAAGAGAAGTAGAGAAAGAAAACATCATCATTAGAGCCATCTTTTTAGCCGATGTTCTTTTCTGGGCAAAGGCCTCCCCTATTGATTTCCAATATGACTAATTTATAAGAAGCTTGCATCCAGCGTCTTCTGACGACCTTAACTTCATCGTTCGTTCTTATTGGTTCTTCGTTCCTAACGTCTTCTGTCCGTCTGTTCTGTCTGTTAGTATTCAATAATTATTGATGTGAAATTGAGTATTAAAACACAGTTCTATTAATTACTAATTAGCAACTTTACAAAAAACAATAGTCACTGTAATATTTAATTTTCAATTGCAATATATTTAATAGATAAATATGAACAACTACTAATGCATTACCCTTTTACTGGTTTCTTTTATTATAATAGAACTATGAAAACGCATACAATGATGAGTACCGCTTTCATACGCCATCCGTTACAGCGACGTGCTTTATTCAGAATATAACAGGTGCCGAATGCCATCGGTATATATTATTCTTCTCTTGTAATATCATTATTTAATGTTTATACAGAATTCTTTGGCGATTTAAAATAATCTCTAATTAATATATTTAAAATTTATATTTAATTTCAGTCGAATAAACTGGACAATTTTAAAATAGTTAATATCATATACGTGTTAAATTATTCGCAAAAACCGTTATTAAATAGATAATTTTTGAACAGTAGTTATTTAATTTAAATGAAGTTTTAATTAAGATAACTCATTTTTTTTGGGTGTTGATTGCGATAAAATTTTGAATGTTTTATTTTAAGAATTACAAAAGCTTTATTCAGGTGAATTTTAAAAACGTTTCTATGTTTTATAAATAATATTAAATGTGATTGATAACAGTCTTAATTGTATTCATATTTTTGGTCCGTCTATACCCTGAGACTATGAGTAAAGGAATATTCCATTAGTTTGTTACTGTATAAAAAAATTGTGTGTTGCAGATAAAGTATATGTATCGTTAACTGTATGCTTCTGTCGTTTAGGTAATACTGCTTCGTATTGTTTTCGATATCAAGGTTAAAATTGACTTGTATAACAGCTATATACGGGTCACCAAATTATTCAAACCGTTCTATACGACTCATTTGGTTGCTAACGAGACAATTAATCGTGTGAACTTGTTTCGTGGTGCCCGCCGTAATGTCCTTCGTTTTTATAGGTGTCACTTTGTTCCAAGGCAAGCTCTTATAAATTCACGGGTCTTTGCTCATCGATCTCCTAGTTACGCAAACATATATAAATGTTTTATAACTGGTTTACGAGTATACGTTACAATTACCGATTTTTTAACTTTCAATTTAAATAATGGGGGCCGACTGCGGTTTTTAATGTTCTTCTTCTTTTCAGCTGATTGACGGCCACTTCAAGGCCAATATGTAATTAAATAGACCTCCCTCCCCCAAAAGATCGCCATGATAATCGGTCCTATGCCTTCAGCATCCGGCGACTTCCCGCGACCTCAACTATTTCGTCGGTCTACCTTGTCGCCGCTTCTACCAACTTTGGTTGCCTCTCGAGAACCTTTTAGCCCCGACGGTACAATGGCTTTACGGGCCTTATGAGAATGCTCAAGGTCACCCATAGAGCAATAGAGAGGGCTAAGCTCTTAGTTTCGAAGAGTTTTGTGAGGTCAAATCAGAAATGAGGAGATCTGCAGAAGAACCAGGATTACCGAAGTAGCTCGAACAATTGGTCAGGCTACCAATGTTCGTTTTATTATTATTTCAACATTATCAATAAGGTAATAAGTCTGCTGCTGAACACGTGTCTAATAAGACCATTCGAAAGCATCCTGTATCGGCGTCCTGTGTTGGTCGTCCTACGTCGTGCTTGCCGGTCCGAGATCCTACTACCTATTTGCTAATCCGCTTGAGTATATTTTTTCTGTAAATATTGCTTACAAATATTTCTTTATCCTAACAATTACATATGAAATACATGATGCCGGCAATGTCCATTGAAATTAAAATCTACTTATATACTTTAATTCTGAAGTTATTTACGCTTTCATTATTCTTTATTATATACAAATCATGTTTAATTTACAAATAACCCTAACGATGTTTAGTTCTTTGTGAGCTTTAGTACTCTGGTTACATAAAGAATGTGTAACATGTCGCTTTAGAATTTTTTTAAAATTCAGGAACTATGTAATACATAATTGCGTGTATTCGGTATGTGGTGCGAGATTTGTATCTATTCTCGCAAAACCAGTTGATAATTTTGTAGAACATTGTGGAATTTTAGACAACTGCATAATGTTTTCTAATTTAAAATGTTGCGAAACATTATCTGTCTTCGACACCTTGACACATGAGATGTGACATCTCATTTTTCTTATGCTAAGGCTGAGCAGTCATCACAGGGGCAGTTGAACGGGTTTTTCACAGTTTCTGCGTATATTATCTTCTCAAAGGCTCTTCGCAGGTATTAATTTAGGAGATTTTTCGAGAAGGCTTTCATATTTCATTCTCTGCTTATGGAGAGAATGAAATATGAAAGATGCTATCATCTTCGTATAATGATTTACAGTACACAAACTTGGTCTATCGATTCTGCCTTCATCGGCAAGCACATAGAAGCTCCGTGAGCAATACAGTGAGATATTCAAGGGATTGTTTTTTATTAAATCTTATTAGGAATGAGGACATCTAAAGACAAATGAAAATAACCAACAGAGCACAGCAGATGTGTAGTTTGAGTAACAGTAGGCAAGCCACACAGCACGTAAAAAAAGTTGCTGGGTTCTTAAGATTATGAAAAGTAAACCACGGACCAGCAAGCGCAGCGAAGAAGTTCCATAGAAGACTTAAGACTAAGATTGTCGAACGATGTTGGACGCGGACCGTTTTTATCCGGTTTCATAGTAAATCTATGTTATAGTTTTAAATATAAGACGTCCGTCTTAAATATAAAATGATGATGATAATGATATGAATTTTTTTAACCTTTTATAGTCTTTATATAATTCTTACAATAAATCTGAGTAAAATATAATACTTCATCTACTGTTGTTTCGTGATCATGCGTTTTCGAGATGATATGCGATTGGCGTTCGTTTGCGACCTTAACATTTACCTTTGCGATGTCTTGAGCTGTTTACATTCATATTGTTTGGTACTTCGACAATCAATTAACCATACGATACACGGTCGATCCTTTTAATGTCTAAAAATAAATGATGTATGATATGGTTGTTATGAAATGATTTATTAATCTCTTATAACTACCGTATCCTGTAATCGTAACTATAGATCTTGATTAATTGGTAATATTTTACAATATTAATAGCTGTCAAGACGGTAAAGATATCGAGGTCTATTTTTTATTTTTTTTCGAGTGTCGGCTACTATCTTCGGCACATAATTTTACAATTTTAACATCGACAGCGACTTCCCTCTTAAAAATAAAAAAAAGTTAAAGTTTAGTTTAAATCGTATATCGACAAATTTTAATAATTTATCACTGCTGTATTTTGCGTATAACGAAATACATATATTTTTAAACTCCTTCCGTTCACAGTTTTTTAGCGGCTTATATATACGTAACTTAATTAAGTTCAGTTCAAAAGGTCGAACTTGATTATAATTTCAACCATTCATTGGTGCGCGACTTTGGTTTGTGTAAAATATGTAATAGTACTTAAAAAACAGGCAGCAAATTGTAGTTCATAATGCTATTAATAAACTAAATATATTTGAAAAGATCTTCCCAATTTTTATTTTTATTTTAGATAATTAATTTTATTTAAATATTGTATTTATAACTGTTGTTGTACAATTACACTTTCACGTAAATAAAATTACACATATCTCACGAAATCTTTAGCTTCCATCTCTAGAGTATTCCGTCCTAACTTTGCTACCTTTTGGGAACTGTTATATTAGCCGTTTGTATTATTTGAAGTATCTCCGGTAAAACACATTTTAATTTTACCGTATTTCCGTGCTTATTATTTGTTATTATTTATCTATCCGCGGTGTGTGCATAAATTTATTTGTAATAGTGGTTATTTGGATACAGGATGATATCCAAATAACTAAAAATTTTAGAAGTAAGATATCCACTGCCGGGTTTGGTTCACTATTGGCTATAGGCATAGAAATATACTTCATTATTACTATTATGTATTTAACTGTGATATAAGTCTAAAATATCTCGGTATGATTTAGTTAATTCTTTTTTTAAGAATCAAAAACATTTGATACCAATGAGAAAAAAAATTATCAACTCTGAATTCTGATTTGTTCTGAAATGTAAATAAATATTATTCATATTTAACGAGTTATATTGTCGTGTCTGATGGACTACATGGGCAATGATTCTTTTTGCAGTTTTGCTCTAATTCTTTTAGAAACACTCGACGTCTGTTTTTGAACATAACTTATTTTAAAATATAATATATGACGTACTAAATTACACAGTTTTATCACAGTGAGTATAATGTCTTGGCTTGTTGTTCTATTTCAATGCTGTTTTCATAAATTATCTTTGTATTTTAATTATTATATTTATCCTATAGTTTTGATGCACCCCGTCTTAACAAAGCGGGATGTTTCAATTGGTGCGTTCTTATCTTAATAAGTTACACGTAACTTGTTTCACGATTCACAGCTTTGAAGTAATTTAAGTTAAGAAATTTCAATGGACAACTGCAGCAACGAAAAGCTATAACCTCAACCCAGTCTTCTTGTGTCCACAATTTTATATAAATTTTCCGAAAAAAAAGTATATTTTAAACCAGTAATTTTGCATCAATTTAAATAAGAATGAGACTGGGTACATATCTATACACAAACATACATAAAAACTTAGACACAAATACATGACCGTGTGATTACAAATTCGCCACTTTAAATTGAGCTGTCTCCATATGCCTCGGTTTATTTTTTTGCTAAAAAAACGGTTTTTGAACAGCTATTATTTACTTCAGGACATGAAAAATCATCACAATAACAATATTTATTTGAACATCGTATTTATTTTATTTAGGTTAGGTTAGGTTAGGTTTTTTTTTAATGCCCCCCGTTTGTTGGGGGCGTCTCGTACCCCTATCTTAAATTATACAGGGACTTTATTATTCTAAATAAGTTTTTCAGGTATCTTTTCACATCATTCTTTCGTATGCATTCCATTTCCTTCTTTTATCCATCGCCTTCCATTCGTCTCTCCTTGTTTTCTCAGGTAGCTTTTATTTATTTAT
>DWIC01000341.1:0-12458 GCA_018248135.1 Battus belus
GTATATATCTATCTATCTATATAGATAGATATCATGAAAATATCAATAAAATTAAATACTATGTTACTATATATATTAGAATCATTGTCTTTTACATTATAAATATGTAAGCGTATATATAATATATATATGTATACTTGATGATTAATGTGTGACATAAAAACCAGTATGTGGCATCTACAGGTGTCATTTAGATAGCACGACAGGGTAAACAAACGTCAAGCCGTCTGTACTTAATATCTCGTGTGCGTCTTGACAATCATGGCATGCCTTTGTTGATACATCCCGCTACAAACGCCGCATCATCCTGAGACTGAGACACGTACTCGAGTTACCAGACGACGATCAGACACGTCACACTAACATCGTCACCATTCGATAACTAACCGGCCTCGTCGGAAACGAGCTCGGTTTTACCCTGGACGCCATTCTCCGGTCATACTAGACAGAATCGTGCTTTAGTTTCTACAGCCACCTCTCCCATCGCTAATGCTTTCAACCTGCCAAGCCGAGGTTTCCTCGTGGGAGCCCTAAAGCCTAGCCATGAAGAGCTTACTAAAGCGGATTAAGGGCTGGACTTCCCAATCTAGTAAAATAACAGGATAGGGTCCCATGTTGAGGCTCCCCTGGGAGCGCTCGAGTTTCGCTATTTTAAGAGCTTTTAGGCTAGACGTACACTGCGCCTTACCACTTTGAACTCACTGAATCTGCAAATACCACTTCGGCAACAAAGAGTTACCATCTCACCGCTCATATACCACAGACGGGGATCAGTATTTCCGCACAGGGACGGCCTAACCTAACGAGACAGCTAAGAGCATAAAAACAATGACTGTTATTCTGCTGTCATAAGAAAAGCCGTAACTAATGACATACTGTAAGCTAGGTATAGCTTATAATAAGACATATAAAATAGCTTGTTGGAATATTACGACGGCAAAGTTAATAGTTATAGCCGCTGTCAGGCCTAGAGGGCGGCAGGGTTTCATTGCACACGGACGCTACACGAGCTAGAGCTCTCCCTGCTTCCGCGCACACTACAAGTCACTGCTATAATATAAGTAACATATTCCAATCTCCAATTTAACTATTGTGATAATACTTATTACTCTGTTATTTACACTAGACGGCACAATTTTAAAATCTGTGGAATTCATCCTATGGCGTGTGGGTGCTTTGACTACACGGAGTCACAAGAGGAAGTTTGGTATATTGCATTGTTTCAGAAGTTAATCCAGCCTTGGACAATTGCACGAAGGTAGCAGTCTTTTTTTTGATCGGACTCTCACTGCTGCTCAAGTAGCATCGGCAGATTCCGCTGGTTCGAGGTGGCAGGCCGCAGAGTGCGCACAGCCTACAACCTCTTTTAAGGTAACAAAGCTCGAGGGCTCCCACGTAGTAAGAAGTGTAGTGCAGTGCAGTGAGAACCACTCTGAGGAAGGATCCTGATCCTACCTTGGATCACCCTCGCTGTTGAGACCCTTGTATCCATCGGTTTAATCATAGTGTGGTACTTGTGTGCACACGATTGTGTGTGCGGTGTGAGGACGATGGTCGTAGTTGTTGACGTATTGGAAACGGCGCCTGGAGTATTGTGTTTGTCTGCAGAGTGCAGTGGGAGACGTTGGGGTTGTGGGTACCCTGAGATAGGATAATTAAGGACGCCTTTGGAATGCCCCTTGCAAATCTCGGTGGAGGTGCGGAGAGAATAGCGAGATGAGCTCAAATCTCTTCTTGTCTGTTGCATTCCAATAGAAAAAAAATTGAATATCATATTTCAGAGTGATCACATACAAAGTGATTTAAAATATGTGTGAGCCTTAAAACTTTTTGCCCACAAAAGGGATATACATACATTCACCCCTTTAAAGCTTTTACATAGAATCATCCTGTAGATGTTAACAATTTATGTAGTGATGTAACATATGTGGGTTATGTGATAAAAATATTTGTTTGATTTTTTTTCAAATAAAATTCCGTCAAACCAGAGCCATTATATTAAAAAGAAGAAAATGAAGAAGACATTATTACATCAAGAAGCAAGCATTACCTATAATTTATTAACATATCACATATTATATACAAGTTATGAGCATTATGTGTTTTTCTGCCAGAACTTGGCTGCATTGCGAGGAGTCTTTCCTTTGCCGGAGTTCTTCTTCGGCACAGAGTGTGTTTCGCTGCCACCTCCCGCACCGGAATCATCATTCTCTGACTGTGTTTTCAATGTTTTCTTTATATATGTTATCTGTAAATAAATTATGTATTATTAGATATGATACACACATGTGTTTTCTTTTCATAATGTCAGTAAGATCTAAGAAAGTTCCTATAGAGAGAAAGATCGGAAAGGTGTTTTTGTTCACGTTAATAATAGCATGCCTTTATGAACACGCAAAACAATAATTTAATTAAATAAATAAAAAATTAATAATTATTATTTAAATTTTGATACAACCATCATGGGAGTAAAATAACATAAATGTGATGACATGTCCTAAAAAACTATTATAATTATTGCGATGATGGCAGATGTCACTGTAAAGCGTAGGCCTCCCCCAAACATTGTTATGATGATCAGACATGCACATGGATCGTAGTGTTCACTTGAAAACCTGTCGGGCTCAAAGGACAATCTGTTCCATGAGCAATGTGCACCGCTCACTGCCACTTCACACTAGCAGTTATTTAAGCTACATTGGCAACATTTAACAATATTATCAAATTATTTCCACGGTCTGATTTCAACTACCGATAGCAAAATGAAGTTTATTAAGTTTAACTGAAGTATATTCTTCTTCCCATCCATACACTCTTTCTGGAGTGATCATGGTCATGAAATATGTTACACATAATTAATTATAATAAATAAATGAAATATTAGTACACTGATTCAATTAGTTCCTTATCATATCTAACAAATTAATCATAATTGGCTTGTAAACCATGAAATCATTTGAACCATGAATTGCCATACAATATCTTTCATTGGGGGGCTGCAACTTGTTTTGATTTCCTAAGTCACGGTACAGTGGTTTTGGTTGAACTAAAACCCAATATGTAAACATTGCAATTATAAATTACCTCTTGGTCTATAGCCTGTTGGTGTCTCAGAGCTTTCTGTTTGTGATGATTGGCACGTTGTATATGACGGTCGACGGAGTTCAGAACGGCCTCGCATGCATTGCACCAGTCTGCCAAGACATCTGCAATGCCTGACGCATCCTCGAGCCTTGCATCCCGTCCGAGGGCAACATCAACCTCCACACGCTTGCATTCTTGATCTAACTTGCCATGTATTATGTCTGAAACATTAGTAAATGCTTTAAATAATATCTGTGGGTAAGTTTATGCTCTGTATAGCTGCAGGATCAGCTCATATAGCTAGCGGCAGACCCAATAAATCAATGTCTAAACCAAGAAAATTAGTTGACAATTGCTAAGATCTTTAAAAATCTAACTATTACAGTACGAATTTCTATCTGTTGTTTACACTTTGGTTACTTAGTGCTACATGAAAGAAAAAAAATTGTAGTAACACAAAAAATGTTATGAGGTATACAGAACATATTTACTTTTCTAAGCAGTATTATTTTAAGAAAATGTGATGTAGCCTGAAGGAGACTTCCTTTTACCTACCATGAGGGTCATCACCAAGCACTATACTCAGCACCTGCATGGTGAATCCATGGATGCTGTGATATTATGTTCTGAGCCTGAGATTACATTCTACTTCGGATAACATCCAATTTTGATTTGACATTGATTTAAGATAGACCTGTATATTTCATAAAAAGTATTTTCTCACCTGCATAAATAGCTTCTATAATCAAATCTTCTAAATCCCTGACGTTTTTAATATCTAACTCCTTCAAGAGAACACTGTAGGGTATGCATTTCTCCTGTGTAGCCAGAGTAGCAATTGTTAAGTGTTGAAGCTTTTTGCATTGTGCTGGTGTAAGTTCTAAGTATTCAGACTTGTTCTCTAGATATTCCTTATATGTGCCATATGCAAATAGATTTAATGTCTTATAGTGTGTAGCGTAAGATCCAGTTTCCAACTGAAAATTCACAACAAGAGCTTTGAG
This sequence comes from Battus belus, assembly GCA_018248135.1. Classification (NCBI taxonomy): domain Eukaryota; kingdom Metazoa; phylum Arthropoda; class Insecta; order Lepidoptera; family Papilionidae; genus Battus; species Battus belus. The sequence continues at coordinate 4,089 of DWIC01000341.1, forward strand.
GAATTGTGGAAATAGTCAAATGTAAGATGATATAAAAGTTTTGGAATAACATATTGCACTCAAAACCTTACAGGTCTTTGTATGGTTATATATTTAGTGCTTAGGAGGCAACTTCGTAAAATTATATAACATATGTAAACATGATACCAATCAGCATGTAAGAAAAAAATAATGGCACGTACCGGGTGGGTACAAACAAATTACACAACAAACATATTAGGAAGCCAGTGTCACTTTTTGAGATGTGGAATTAAATCATGTGGTGCTCTATATTTTTTATATCTAGGTTATTATTTAATAACTATTGTATTCAATTATTAAAAAATAACCATAAACATTAACCTATCCTTAATCATTTTATTGTTAACCCTTTTATTGCATCCAATATTTTATATTTTCATATAAGTACTAAAAAGGTTCTTATGGACAAAATAGTAAAACATGGTACTATTCTTTTCCTTTACAAACCACAGAAAATTTAAATACCTGTCGCTAACTGTTGAATTGTTGTTGTATTTGTTGTCAATCAGAAAACCAATAAAAATATGTAAGGATGTAATCAAATGCAAAATATTGTGTAGTCAGTACAGCCCATAGAAACCCACTGCAAGAACACCAAAAATATTTGGGGGGGATATACCATTATTGCCACATTTGGCAGAAGGGTGGGCAGTGCGGTTTTATGGTTTGCAAAGGATACATCTGTCCATTCTTTGTGAACTTATTAGTAAGCAGTGACAATCCCATATAATTAATGCACACAGTGTGTACTGTCTCACTCTGATGGTAGGTGTAGATGAAGACGAAGGTGGTACACATCCGAAAGAAACCCGTTGACTCTACTCTTAAAGGTGTCAGTAGAGTAGAGTTCAAGTTATCAGGAAAAATAGATCAGGGCAGGCCAAATCTTGGCGACTGTCACTAAAAACGAGCTGCCAAACCTTCTAGTTTGACTTTTGTGTATGTCAACAAAATATCTATATATTTTATATAGCATATTGTGCATATATTTAATAAGTTATTGTTTTTTAAGAAATTAAATAAAAAAAGTGGTAACTCAAATATTTTTTAATTGTAACATAATTGGGCCACAACTTGCAACAATTAAGTATGCAGCACTATCACAGATTACATTTTTTTTAGAAGAAGAAAACAGTACTTAAATAGCCTTTAAACGCATAGAGTTTAAATGCTTAAAACCATAGGAATTATTTTAATGTCCATAAATAAGTTAAAAATCAAATTATCAAAAACAAGTATGTAACATAACTAGAATGATGTAAATATCTTTCACCCTAACCTCGAAAGTTATTACAAAGTAACATATTAATAATGCTCATTAATACATAATTGCTATGTCAGCTAACTAATCTTCTGATAAATTATTAAATTACATATACTGTAATTTGCTTGAAACATGTGAAATTCACTTGGTACAAAATAGATATGAGTAATCTAATGCTATAACATCGAAGTTGTGAAGAAAAAGTTACCCATAAAAATAGAGAAAAAGATAATAATATCCAAGAACGAAAAGAATAACTAACCTCTTTGATGTTCGGCATTTCAAGAAGCTCGCCAAATACATGGACACCGGGCGCCTCCAGCACCTGTTTGATTAGCTCAGCGCACGCGAAACCCTTCGCGCCTTTCGCTAAAAGCACGAATTGCTCCAGCGGATGGTTTGTGGAGAAAGATAACAAGGAAGAGGGCTCATCCCTGTCCATTGACATAGGATTCATGACGTTACTCTGTATTGCTTTGTCTTAAACCGATAATTTTTCAATTAAAACAATATTTTAACTTTAATAATGAATCCAAACACTGTAACTAAAGTAGGTAACAAAATAAATCGCTAATTATAGATAGTACGAATACTTCTCTTGCTTTACAATGGGAATATTTGACGTTTGTTGTCGTTAACAATTGCAATAGCAAAATCACGCAAAAGTTCATGTACATGTTTTTATCTCTATGGTTTGTTATCTATCGATTTCATGATAATTTAAATTACTTTATATCTGAGTACATTTGGACTATTATATTGATAAGTGTTAATAAGAATTAATTTAACAGTTTTCTTTCATTTTCATTTCAATTAATTTGTATTGGCTTGATGATCAATTAACATATATATAAATGATAAGTATCTCTATAAACTTTTTCGACCATAAACAATAAAATGGCGTCTGGTTTTTTGTGTGTGCGATAAAATTATTGTTTTCATAAAACCAAGATGTGCAGTTGAATGTTAATATTATTGTGTATTTTTTTACAAGAAATAACAAAATGGTTTACCGTTGCGCAATAAATAGGCAACAAGTTATAAAGAATAAGAAAGATTACGTGCGTGTCACCCTCGGTTGTAGCGTCCTGTACCGCCTTTTTTACTGAGTTGGTTAGTCTTATTTAATGTATTGGTCTTGAATTACTACGATAAAGTGTTTTGTTTGTGTTAATACTTTTGTACGTACATAATTGTTATCGAAAACGTGTGTTTATGCGGCGTTGTGTTTTTAATGGGTGCGTTTTGCGCTAGTAGTGGTGAAAGCGTACATGTCGGTAATGGTCGAGCTGTCATGAGCTGTGTTTACTATTGGAACGGCGGAGTCGTGTCGGTCTCTTTGTGTTCCGGGGCGGTGCAGGACTAATTCGCGAAGATGTGTATGCCGACGCCGAGCAATGTTTCGGGGTTCGGCTACTCCTGGGGCTTTACCAGCTCCGCCGACCTTACAAAGGGCGAGGTGGAGACCCCGAGCAGTCTCAGCTATACATTGGGAAATACGGTAAGGATATCCTAGCCTAGAACCAGATACATATAAGGTTTGTGTAATGAATGTTGTTTAGATAATATTAAGTCTTAAAATATACGTTATTGGGAAACCTATTAGAAATTGTTTGTTTATCTCTGTATATATATACTTACCATGTTCTGTCACCTGTTAATATTTACAATTTTTTTCTTGAACTATTGGCAGAATTAATATTTTTTATGTATAGACGTTACAGTACATAACATGTACATATATTACAATTTATATATTATATTGTCTGATCAACAAAAAAGTTTTCCTATTGGATTCTTGTCAGGAAATGTAACATAATGAAAAAATCACAGTGATGTATTAAAAATTAATTATATATGATTTTAAAAATCATTCCAAAATATATAATTATTATTTGGTCTCAGTCAAATATGCATTATACCGTAATTTGTGATTGTCTTTATTGTTCTTTCTATTTTAACTAGTAAAACCCATTTTGTTATAAATAGTCAAAAACGTCTAACATATATTATGTAATAATTTAATTTATTTTGATATATACAGGTGTTCTGTAAATTAATGTGACGATGATGATGATGGTCAGGTGATATGGCACAGGGTTAAATTTGTCCGAAAAAAGAAATTATTAGAATAAATAAAATTATATAAAAGCATTTTTAATATTGACATTCAAAATGTAGTCACCCTGCAATCAAAGTGTACCATCATTACAGGATATTTAGCCAGATTTTTCAGAATTGATTTTTTGATTTTTGGTGGATTTAATGAATTAATAAGTTAATTTAAAATGCATAACATTGGAACATTTACCTGGCTATTGATTATAAAGTTTTATAATCTTGTTTTCAATTTTTTCTGCTTAACAAGGTGTTTTAGTTGTAGTGAAAAAGAAAGAAAATCCGTACTAATAGATAAAGTAACAAATGGAACTATTTCTGGAATATCTATTTTTTATTTGCATTCTTGGATTTTATAAATACAAATGTTATTTCCTTGTTAAGTCAGCATTTCTACTTATCAGAATGTCAGACCATCATATAATGTAGATTGGTTATTGGTTTAAAAGCTTTAAAGTGACGAATGCATTTGCTTGTCAATTAGTGTTTATGCAATAATTTATGGTTTCAGAAATAATAAATAATATAATGATAATATAGTTAGAATATTTTCAGAATTTGTATTATATATATTAAATTTAATTATTGTTTACTATCTGCCCTTGTAGATTATGTACTGTAAAAAATATGTATTAAAATTATTTACTGATATATATTTCATAGATAGAAAATATTTTTTCGACAAATGATCTATACTTTCTTCCCTTTAAAGCTTTTAAACATCACAATTAATCACACTGTATGTTCTGATGATGACTTTACATGGAACGATGCAGAATCAGATTTTTAAGCCTTTAGCAAATTTGAAAAACCAAAAATAAATGGAAATATCTGATTTTCCTGTAATATCAATTTCAGATATCCCCGGAGACCACCTTAACGGTGATGTCCCATAAGACCCCGCAAGTACAGGAAAAAGTGGGTACAGTAGCAGTGGCTGTTTCAAACTCTGCGGCGCAGGTGACGAGGGTTGTGGCAACAGGCACTCCAGTGACGGCTCGGAGGATGTTTGTGGTGAATGAGGCCCCCGCACACACTCTAAACAGGGTCACACAACAAAACCAGACTGCAACAATACAAAGTGAGTCATTTGTACTAGGTATCCAAAAGAAATATGAGTCATACAAACTGTTAAAAATGTCCTTGAAGTTTTTACAATGGTGTTTGAGAGTTTGTACTGTTTTTGTTATTTATCTATAATATTCTAAAAACAAATTGCTCTTGAAATGACCTTTTAGTATTATTTTTACCTTTGCTATTACAACTATGTTGTACATATGTAGGATTATTATCATGTTGTAATCTTTCTACCAAACTATTGTAAGCGAAAGGGACAAATGATTACTGCGAGTGTTAACATTTCTTTAGAAATTTAAAAATGTGTTTACATGCGCCAAATTTAATTAAAAATTGCAATGAACTTTGTGGCAAAAAATATTGTCCTTGTCCTATTGAGACACACTTTACCTTTGTTGTAGAAATAAGGCATTTCATAATAATCAACATTGTACAATTGATAGTTGCATGTAAACACATTCTTACATTTTAACCATTAATCAATATATAGATATTTATGCAAACTAATCTATATTTTATGTATTTTTTACTTCTCTCCTGTAAGAAATGAAACAGCTTGTCAGATTCTGATTATGTTCACAGAATGTTTTTCACTTACCAAATTTCTCATTCCTCATTTTAAATTAACAAAAGTTTTGTAGTGCAAATATGTGATAAAGTTCATTTTAAATTAAATTATTAAAGAAAATTATTTACTTAATCCTAAAGTTATAATGAATGCCTAAATGGCTACTCTATCTTTATGTTATTGTTGAGATGAGTTGAATATTTCAAGTGAAATATTGTGTGTGTGACATATTTTGTGTTTAGAGTGGCTTCCCTTTTTCAACCATGATCCTTCTAATCAAATTTTAAATGGTCTTATCCATGCTGCTTAGGTAGATCTTTTCAGAAATTAGATATGCACATGCAAAACAAAAAATCAAGAACAAGTACATGTCAAGAGTGATTGACATGTACTTGTTCTTGATTTTTTGTTCTGCATGCTTAGTTATTTCAGCAGGTCAAACTTAAAAATTTTCATAGATAAAAACATAGTTATATATAAGTAATATGTAAGGTAGAAAACCCCGAACCTCGAGTTAGACGAAGTTGTAACAGCCTTACACGGCTATCAGCACCATCGCATATATGAATAAAGCTATAAGTGATTAATCACACCCTGTATTATTATTCCCTATGTTGCCAGTCCTGCTTGGCCCCAATAGTTTTTCCCGAACATTACCAGAGTTTAACTGTGTTACAGCATTGTGTGTATTGTATAAAAATGTTATTAGAATATACATGGGATATCATAGATTATCGTCTGTAGTTTTATTTGTATAGATAAATAGCAATACAAAAGGTCCTGTATCTTGAGTTGAATTTTATTTTAAAAAACTTCTCATGTTATACAGACTATCTACTTTAGTTATTTTAAATTATCTCTAGCTAAAGAGATATCGAAGTATTTTGTCCTACCTAATTATGGCAACACATAATTTTCATTGTATTAAATCTGTTTCCAGCAACGAATCTGGCACCTAAATCGTTTCTAACGCCGATAGGCCCCATCCAGTTGACGGCGGAAGAATGCAACGAGATCCTAATGAAGAGGGCGCTGCAAGCGCAGGGCATCGCCACGCCGGTTATCGACGCCTCGCAACTAAACCACACGCTGCTCAACGGCAGCCTTAAGACGATCACGGAGGCCGCGCAGTCGCAGGCCGAGACCATCCAGACAACCACCGTCCATCAGCACATGCTGCACACCAAGCAGGAACCAGGCACCACGAATAACTCGCCCAAAGTAAGTCATCTCAGTATTTCAAAGTGACAATTTTATATAGGTTGATTGGTTATAGACGTAAAAGCTTAATGTGGTGAATGTATATCTTATTCACAGTAAATATATGGTTCCAAAAATAATAAATAATGTAATGATAATACAGAAAAAATCCATTTTCTATGTTCAGTCAGAAATATGTATTGGTCAGTCGCATTCCAATAGAAAAAAAATTACTTTAAAATAAGTTAATGGAGATAGGTGTAAAAGCTTTTCATTGACAGATGAAGCTACTAAGAATTGTGAATATTCAACCTTAACACAATTAAAAAAGCGGATTTCGCGGAGCATTGCGGATAACACATTGCAATGGAAGATGCTTGTGTAATGGAAATAGAAACAGAAAAACTTAAGTCAACATGTAATTTCTATAATTATTGTAAAAATTTAAATGAAAGTTTTAAGAGATCACTTGCTGAATCCAACTAGGATGGGGCATTCTAGAACCTTTGAAACTTCTTCTCGCAGAATAACATAATGGCTGAAGATGAAGGACATTGAGTTTTGTGTCACCAAATAAGAAGGCTTAAGGTCACCCAGACAGCAATGGAGAAATATGACCTTTTTGTGAGATAAAAATAGAAATGAGATTTGCAAAAAAACGAAGGTCACCGACGTTACTAAAAATAAGATGGCCGTTGTATCCAAAGATTCTTGAGTGGGACCACAAGCCGACGCACAGCTTCGCACAGCTTCCTGTCACGGTCTCACGGCACCGTGAGCGCTAATTGGCTGACTGCGATTGAGCTGGTCCTTTATAGCATACCTTAGTTTTTGGACCGATCACACTATTGTCGACTACACATATGCTTTGCAAGCCGTTGCGGTGACTCACATTCTCATAGTCTATAATTTATGACCTTACATGTTACCAGCTTCTATATCTATACTTATTAAAGAACGAATGTATTCTATGATGAATATAAAATTGCCATTCTGTCTTACACCATGCATTTATAGCTTTTTTAGATTAGCTCTGAACTTTGATGAAACTTTTACTTTGACTGTTTAGACAAAAGGAAAATATTCTAATTAAGTTGTAAGATAATAGATGGCGTTAATCTAAATCGGAGTGTAGAAAAGTTCTGTGTATGTAATATGGTAAATTAATGTAAGCCAAGCAATGGCCACCGAACAAGTCGATGTTAGGCTCTCTCTGGAGCCCTGGAGTTAGAATGCTAAATGCGTACAGGCAGACGCACTTGCATCAGCTCTCTCAATTGTCAAATGTCCGCCCAAGCGATCTAAGAGCTTGTTGGCATCTTGTAAAGAGGTAATTACCTGTGCCGAGGCTCGCAAGGAATCCATCATGCTTTATTTCCTGTAAAAGAGTCCTGTCCTGTGGAATCTGCAAACGCTGATGAGGAAACAGTGACATTCCATATTGAAAAAAAAATTAATAAGGTTTTTAATATTTAAGGATATTATAAGCTAAACCTAAACTCATTCAGTGTACCTTTGTATAAATTACTTCTAAAGGCCAATAAGGCTCTAATTGAAAGGCCTCTCTCGCTCAAAAGATGCATCATTCACGTCACTGTGATAAAAAACCACAAACTTATACTGATTATTCACCATACCATTCCATAACTAACCGAACACTATACTATACTGTATCTCCATTAGCTTACTACTTCGCTTTGACCGCCGACGTCAAACATTTAACTCCTCGTATTCTCCGATACCTGGCAGGTAATATCTAGAGAGATGAGGAAAAGAAACAAAGCCAATTGAAGGACGGAACGCTATTGAAGTCCATATTTTATTTCATCTCATCGCATGTTAAAGTAAAAAGTGCATTAAAGACGCCTTATAGATAGAGCCCACATAACTTTATTGAGCTAATTACCCCCACTTGCACCTTTTTAATGAGCGCCGTCAGCCCCGATTGGCTCGTTCGTCGAATTCGTTCTTTGTTCCCGACAGTCTCCGTTGCGTCAGATAATTAGGCAATCTGAACTTTGCACTTTTGGTAGTTCGTTATGACCTTCGCATGGTTTTACAGTGACAGTTACAGATGACAGTTTCCGCTTCGAATCTATGTTGGCGTTTAACAACTTAATCG
>DWIC01000342.1:0-12457 GCA_018248135.1 Battus belus
ACGCTTGTGCAAGTCTTTTCGCGAGAAAAAAACTTTAATTTAAAAACTCGACTAGGCGCATAACAATTCACAAAACGTATAGTTCTCAATCTGCGTAGACTAATCGGCACGCTTGTGCCTTGCACATTGCTACTTCTTGCCAAACCAGTTGCATTTTTGTTTCTATGTCGTAGAGAAATTCATAGCATCTCACATGTCATAGTAAGCGATGCCGATTCACCGTAGACACGCAACAGTTATGATGGTCTTTAAAAAAGCCTAAAAATTAAAGTACACGTAAATTGCTTCTATAATAAAATTAAAATGGACAAACGTGAACATGAACTTCTCAATAAGCTTGAGCGTTGCATTATAACACGTTATAAAACCTTTTATTTAATTTGATTTACCTAAAGCGCGATTTAAAAAAAAGTTTAAAATACACTTTTAAAAAAATTTCTTTCTAATATTAAACATTTTACAATATTACATTTTCACAACAAAATTGATTTTCAAAATAATTAAATACACTTGTATTTTACAACACTTGATATTACGTGAATAAACTATTGTATCATTTTAGTATATAATTTTTAATAAACAATAAAAGAATAAAAATAATGTACCATATCACTCAAAAATAATATACAATGAACCGGCTAATTTCAATTTTTTGATTACATTTTTTATCGAAATAATAAACGGACTACGTTACCGCAATTAACCACTGAGATTGTGTGACGCAGTTTTAGTCAAAGTTAAAATAGATCTATTATATATGAAAATTCCAATCATCCATAATCGTCACCTTTAGCGAGGTTTTTTATTTGTTTTTTCTTAAAAGTACTTCAATGAATTAATAAACATCCTCATTTTGAACATAGTTTTAATATATATTAATAGACTTTCCGGCAGAAAATTTCTTGAACCTACTAAGAGATCGCTCCGGGAATAGTCCTGCAATTTGATTCCCGAAATAAAATCTTATGTAATTAATACTTTGTGTATTAATCAAACAGGATTACCAAATCTCAACAAAAAATTTTCAGATGATAGGCAGCAACGTTCTCCGCGTGCTTTGATATACTGATCATTGTATATTCCCCATAGATTTCCTTACATTGCAGGTCGCTTGGTATTCTTTTATAGAATCGTAAGCATATTTCACATTAATGTTACGCAAAAACATGTAGGACCTACTACTTATTATAGCTATAGACGAAATAATATTCCATATTATCACGGAATCATTTTATTTATTTGAAGTTCTAATTTAGGTAATTGTTAAAGTATATTAATTTTAGTTTAGGTTATATCTGCGGGGATGAGAATGTGTGAGTAAAAAACCTTGTTTTGTGATAAGTAAATAAACACATCCTAATGGAGATTACCAGCTGCAATGTTGTAAATTTCAATTTAAATTTATAAAACGATGCCGGCAAGTTTATTTTCGTATAAAAACATTATGACATGATAGAATTTCGATAATCTTGTGGTTAAAATCATTTTCCGTAACATATAGTGTTACGACCACATATAATTGCATTGTAATAGATCTGATAAAATCATATCTAGTCGAAATAAATAAAAATACATTATGTGTATTATGCTTCAAACACAAAAGCACGATTTACGAATTCAAAAGCTCTTTAGTTAACCTAAGAAATAATAAATAAAGTATTTTTTATTTCAATTTGTTCTGAAATAGTACATCTCTTCAAAAATATAATACTTTTTTTTCTATTACTATGCTGAAGTATGTTATAACATAAACAAAAATATGTTTTTAATCATGTTTGCTATGACCACGTTTTACTTTAAAAAAATATAAACATTTAAGGTTCATCGCCATCATTTTAAATGTAAGATGTTCACTGGTTTAATTAACATTATTATTATTAAAATTAGATTATTTCACTTACCATTGCTGGTCTCCGGGCCCGACATGCTGATAGTGGTGACAGAAACGTGTCCCCCTTCCACCTTTACCGAGTCACCCTCACTCGACATTGTCGTATTCATCCCTCGATGATTCACAACACTAACATAACCACTAGTATCGACAGTTCAAATGTTTCACCTCCCTAAACTATAAAGCACCATACACAAACGCCGATTTTAAAGGATATCAAAAATACTGTTTAAAAACTCTTCAAAAAACTATTTACTTTTACAATAATGTTCTCGTAGAAAAATATCTCTGTTTTGTTTGATCATCTTGTATCACTGATGAGGTTTAAGGCATCCGTGGGATTCAGTCTTGAGATATCCCTTCGTTGGAATACGATGCTGCGTTTACATGTTTTATATTCGTTTTCCAAAATATCGTTGTTAATTTCTTTTATTTTAGCTAACGAATGTGAGCGATCAGCAGATGAAATGTGCATCTTGTTAATCTGTAACAAAAAAATAAATAAATGTTTAGCGTAAATTGGAACGTATTTTAAAAATGAAATTTCGTTTGTGGCACAGCTTTTACTTCTTTAAGCTCAAAATAGGCATCATGTTGTCTAATCTTACACATTCTCTTTGTCAAATAGGTTTGTAAAATATCTGCATACTGTTTAGGTAACATATTGTTTAACTGCTTTTAACATATACCTCAATGGACAGTAAATGGACGAAACAACAATTGATTACATTTATATTCATTTTTGCTGTATGTTCACCTGAAACCATAATTGATTTTACTTTGTAACTTTTATTTTAGTTCTCCTCTCTGTCAAAAGAAAGAATATATTAAGCGGTTCCTTACTTTTTCAATTAAGCTTAATGACATCAATGACAATGCATCCTGAATTTTACAGCCTTTTTAGATACCAGATTGTCGACTATCCTTTATGAAGAATACATAAAGTATAATTATTTTGCCATCACTCTTATAAACCGGTTCTATTTGTTTTCATATGAATACCAGTAACCGTTATTTTGAAACTACAGCTTCGTAATGGCTTTGTATGATTGTTTATGAAAGCATTAATTTTCACATTTTCTGCGCCCATCATTTTAACAACGAACGAGTCTTTGTTCAAGTTAGAAAGAATATCATAGAACAGAATAGGAAGCGGTTGTGGCACTTTCTTGGTTTGTTGCTTTTGTTTGCGGTTTTTCTTAGTACCTGATAATTTTTGAGTGTATCTTTAGTTAATAAGAGCAAAATTTGACAACTGCTCCATCAATTACCTTAACCGTTTTTTCTGCGCAGCTTTCTATGCAGTGAAAATATGGAACATTTTTGAACACAGTAGTATAAACAACGATTTTTTTTCTCCATTTAAACCAGCAGAGCTTTTAGACAGACGAAGCTGTAACAGCCATGGACGTCTATCCATTCGAACCCTAAAGTATTTTAAAAAATCTGTCCGTTGCTGTCAAACATTTGACATCATAACAAAAGAGGCGTTAGCATTCTTTTTGGTTTGTCGTCGCATTATTACACTTGCGTCGCATACATACATAATTTTTGAAAATTGTTATCGTTGAACAGTCAGCAAATTTTAAAAATATATTATTCATAATTAAATGGAGATTAATGTTGTTAAATTTTCGTAATAACAAAATTTAAATAAAATAAGTAATCATTCATGACAGCATTAAGTAAAAACTATATGAGTACTTTTAATTTTAGAAAACGATCACCGAAAGTATGCTAATTTATGAGAAAAAATAAAAGCTAATGTTTATTCAACTTAACATAATATGACATAACAACATTTTTTAAAATTACGACATTTTTTATGCAACTCGTAAATTATCAATTAAAAAAGTAAAAAAATCTGATAGTTCTCAGAATAATTTTTTTTATAAAACAATTATTAAAATTTGCACCAATGCTTTTATGGATATTCAATTATCACATTCTTAACAAACATTTTAATAATTTGTAACACTATAGTAACAGAAAAAAATAACGCTCTAGTAACAGTTAGATTTAAAGTTATAAAGTGTCATTGTAGTAAGATAATTGGACGAGCATTATATTTAAGATTGTCGAAATTGTAAAAAAATTTGAACTTGAGCAAGAAGTTATTAATTTTAATTATTTACTTTGTAGTAACTAAAATGTTACATGCTATTAATATTATGGTTCTTCAGAATTAGGTAGGTTTTGGTAGATTTAAACGAATGAGGTCACGTCGTATTAGAATTTGATTTAAATGAAATTTTGCCAACGCTAACCACATTAAAAATCATTTTTTTAGATGAACGAACGGTACAAGAAATTATTGCATTGGACGGAAAAGGAAATTTTAACTTTCAATTCGTCCACTAATAGTATACATTCATAAGTATGACTGAAAACAATCAACTTTCTTAAACTTACAAACCTTAACATGTCTTACAAAACTAGACAAAAATTAATGAAAAAAAAAACAAATAATGCAGTGTAATTAAATATTAATCAAAATAACAAGCACAAATCTGAGATAAAGAAAATTAATTTATTTAACAGTTTTATATTATTCTTGGCAAACTTACAGCTAGATTTAATTATAATAATGGAATGTCCTCTCTATATTTAAGTAAAAAGACCATAAAAAATATTTTCACATTTTTTTACATTTTTCATGGTCTTTATGTAGTAACCATAAGTATACAATACTGTTATCTAAATATCTTTGATATATAGAAAAAATCCATTAACATTAACTAGGTAATTATTATAAAAACTTATACAAAAAATAAAATATGTTAATAGAGTACAAAATATATCTGAAAATAAGTACTTAAAATCTAAATTAGTATTTAAAAAATTTATAAATGTTTTAATGAAAGTGTTAGTAGGAGCCCGACAGAGAATACCTGTGGCAATGCTGCCATACCAAAAATTATTTCAAGCCATTAAGTTTGCCACAACTTATATTTAGTCTGTAGTGCTTTGGAATATTCAATCCTTTATATTCTGTCGTGGTGTTATATCAAATTTTTACCTATGGTCCCTGTCACTGGTTAAAATGTTAAAAAACATGGCTGATTTCATTGGCAAAGTTATTTCTTGATATTGAAACGATAAAGTTGTTTTATAAGTTAGTTTGTGATTAAGGTTTTCAGTTAACATTGAATCAAGCCGTGTACAAAGAGTAGTGTTACTGGAAGTGGTTGCAGGCGAAGCGAGCTGCGGTGTGTCGCGTCGCTGTGCGAGCTGGTGCGATGTCGTTCCCGCCGCGGGCGCCGATGGTGCCGTACGCGCTCGCGCCGGGCGTCGTCCCCGTGCCGGTGCCCGCGCACGTACGTACTGCCCGCCCAGCCCGAACCCAATAACCTTCCTGTCGTGTAATATAACCTGCAAACCATAACTTTTTGATTTAGTTAATGTATGATGAAGTTAACAAGTCAATGCCGACGTCAATCTCGATCGCTCGTAATATCTGGTGTAAGTCACACACCAGATATTACGACTCAGTTTTTGACAAAAGTTTATACACTCTTTGAGCTTGTCGAGGTCCTAACTATAATTCTGACAAGCATACACTAATTTCACAAATCCATCTATTACAAATACTTTTGATTTGTTTTACAAGATCTTCATTTGGACTTATTGAAGAACATAGCTTGAGTATTTGTTACTGTCACATGGTAGCTTTTCTGGGGAAGGGCTATGTCATTTGTTAACAAGATGGTGATACAAAAACCCATTTGTCCTGTAAATCATTCGCACCAGATGACTATTGATTTTTAAATAGTTTTACAATGCAGTGTAAATCTTATATAATGGAAAAAAAACTTGATTGGTCCTACTATAACTCTTTAATCTATTTAAATGTTTGGTCAGTCACAGGACTAAAAGAGATGTTGAGTGCTTTATGATGAGTTAAGTGTGCACTTATTAACTGTGGTAGCCAATTTAAGGTTTGATTTCGAGGATGCAATTGCTTCTAATTCACACTTTGTGAATTAATTGTGTAACATTGCCGTTGCTCACAAATAATATTCAAGAGCAGAGGTAGCAGCATCTGCACACCATAAATACAACACTGAAGTTACTAACCTTCCTGCCATGCACAGTGATTATGGTATATCCCCCCTAAGATACTGTTGGGAGAGTCCTAGGTATAATTGTGCAGTTTTGCATAGGCATCTGCTCACAAACTGTATATTGGCTATTGCCTGTAATACCGTTCCAGAATACTGTGTCTTACGTTTTTAAATAATAGTGAAAATAATGTATTTGTAATTTATGTAATAATATAAACTTAGAAAAAAAATGACATAAGCACTAATTACAGAATAATTTTCTTCCAATCAAGACCAAGACTAGATAAGACAAGATCAAGAAGATTATGCTGATAGCACATTATTTCAATCTGAATGAAGATTTTAGTACTTCCCAATAGTTGCATTAGATACCTTTTTAACCGAGGAAAATATTATCTCATTGACATCAAGTGGATTGGATGGGGAGACAACATGTTTTGCTCCATGTTAATGGATCATTAACTTCAATCCTCCTTTCTAAACTAGTAGTTCTGGTGGTGGCTGTTGTAGAACTACCCTTAGCTGATGCGTCCCAAAAGTGGGAGGACAGAGGCGCATTTTCCGCTAGTGCTGTTTATCTATGACTTTGTACTACTTTGACTTGTAAAAAGTGTAAGGGTTTGAGCTGAAACTGACATGGGTTATGCTTTTACACTGCCCATCTAATCAAATGGTTATCCATCTCAAAGCGGGGAAATTTGCATTACTTTACTTTTATTTCTTATTCCTTCCTCATGTCTAACACTGCCTTTCTTATTAATCTCATACAAGCAATTCCTTGACTTAATTAGGAATCTATGGTTGTTAAATAAAACAACTTTGTTGTTTGCTCAAATCTGATTTTGTTTATTCATCTTTTCCTGTCCAAAACTGCTCTGCATGTTTCCTTTTACCTTTTCTTTACAAGAGTACTGGTATAATTTATTTAGAAACCATTACAACATGCACTTTCTACTTGAAGTAGTCTATCTATAAATTGTGAGCTCTAAAATACCTCAGAATAATTTTGTCTGTATGAAGCCACCTTTTCCTTTCAAAATCTATGAGAAATAAATTGATAATGCTCTATGTTGATTTGTTTTATGTCTATTTAGTATGGTATTAATGTTGGCAGGTGATGGTGGGTGCATACAGTAGCACAGTGAGTGCAGGAGCGGGGCGCGGTGCTCTGCTTCCAGTACCGGCTCCAGTCAAGCAGCCTCCAAGAACAACACAGCGACAAACTAATGGAAAGGATCCAGAGGGGCCCGCTGTCACAGTCTTCATTGGTAATTTTCTTTGAGATGTGTACAGAACAGATGGCTAGTAATGTTTATTACCCATTCTATTGGAAATCTACAGGGGAGGCATTTGTTCAAGAGTGAAGATCCTACAGTTGAAGTTGTATAAATTTATATAGCAGTGGTAGCTCAGCGGCAAAGAACTGAGACTTGCAATTGTGGATCATGGGTTCAATTCCCAAGATACAATCTTAATAATTCATACTTTGTCCATTAATTATATATGGCACAGATAACAAAAGTTTCCAGAGGATGTTTCGCAGCATCCTCTGTGTATCATAAAACCATAATGTGATCGCCAACTGTGGTGATTATTGCATATCCTAGATATTTTTAAGAGAGATCTAAGTCCTGCAAAAAGAAATAAAAAAGTTCTGTGTCACAATGTTTATATTTACTAGTGTTAAGTTACAAAGTCATTTTGTACCTTAAAACTATTCACTATTTGTTTTTGTAATTCTTTTTAATTCTTAATTCTTTTTTTAAATTTAATTTAACTTTTATTTTTTATATAACGTGGCCCATTAAACAAGTTTATGCGGCCAACCAAGCATTTCGCAAACAGAATTTATTTTATTGATTTTCTCCCATCAATATATTGTAAACTTTATCATAATTAAATGGTAGTGCAAACTCAACTGTCAACGTATTATGCATGTGTGAAATACAAACAACTCTATGTATCTGTTAGGTACATCCTGAGCTTGGAATAACTTCGATTTCTTATTTCCTGAGAATTATAACCCTGGTCTCTCCAGGATCAGGGTGAATAGGCACCTATTAAGTATGAATGCTTTATCTTTGATCACAGATATTGTTTTTTAGGCGAGTTAGTAACACGGATAAAAATAATTAAAAAATTATTTGGATTTTTGTATGAAAAAGCTTTCATCTTTTTATTTTAATTTTTTTATTTCTGATGTATATTTTAAATAAAGTTTTGTAAATTATTTATTTTATTTTGAATTTAAATTGGTCATTGATCAAAAAGATTGCTCGCCCTTGTGCTAGTGTTTGATGTGACGTGGTGTGGCAGGAAACCTTAGCAGCCGCGCGCCGGATGGCATGGTGCGCGCTCTGCTGGCTGCGTGCGGACCGGTGCTGAGCTGGAAGCGTGTCTCCACGTTCGGCTTCTGCGAGTTCGCGGGGCCCGAGGCGGCACTTCGCTGCGTGCGCTTGCTTCACGACTTCCCGCTCGCCGACAAAAAGTTGCTCGCGCGCACTGACGGCAAGATGCAAGGCCTCGTCGACAACTACAAGAGTGAGTGCACAGCGCATGCACACATGCTCATAAACGCACACACCACACAACACACACACGCACGCACGCACGCACGCACGCACGCACGCACGCACGCGCGCAAGCTAGATAAGGTTGATGAAATAGAAGTGTTGGTCATAGATGCTCAGATAGATTAAAAAAATCATCCAAACAATGTATTATCAAAACACTCCAACAAATTCAGCAAGATTTTAGTAAGGTTTAATAATAATATATATAATATAGTAATTCATAAATAACTGATTGGCTAAATTGCTTAAAAGTGGCAGTGGTCTGGATAGGCCCCCGACAATGTGGACTGAGGACTTGGTGAAAGTCGCGCGAAGTCGCTGGTTCGTCGTTGCGAACTTGTGGGGAGGCCTATGCTTTGTAGAGGGTCGTCTAACTGCTGAAAGCTGAAAAAGAAGTGGGAGAAGTAGAAGATATTAAAATGTATGTGATTTAGTTTGATGGGTAATTGTTGTCTTTCTGACTGGCATAATACAGTTGATTCAAATAAATTGTTTGGAATAATTATTAATTGTATTTGTTTGTGTGCAGCGGAACAGCGGTCGCGGTTGACGAGCGAGGAGGGAGCGGATGGAGGGGGCGAGGCGGACTCATACCTGGACGCGGCGCAACGCGCGCTCGACGAAGCCGCACAGCGCCGCCTGGCGGACATCGTGCGCGACCACCAGCACGAGATTAACAATTATGAGCTCCTGCAGCAAGGTCCCCATCCCACACGCAATATTTATACACAACTTTTCAAGTTAAATTAGCTGCAATAGTACTGGATATCTTGGAGAAGGTTTGGCAGTGTTGTATGCCAGGATCGTTCCTGAGTCTGTATGTAGGTCTATGTGTATAATACTCTAGCCATCTATCGGACAGCTCGAAGCTCTTGACTTCACATAGAGACAAGTCATGAGGCTGATTGATGATCATGATTTTATAGCCGCTAAACTTTAGAGCTTCCAGCATCGGAGACAGGTTACCAGTTCATTGGGATTGTATGGACTGTATTTCGAGACTATGGGTTAGTTACATGAACTAATTCCCCCATCTCCATTTTTCTATTAGATCCATACAAAGTTGAAATTCTGCATTTTGATACAACTTCTACAGTGCTCACAGACAAGATATTGAACAACCTACCGGACATGTTGTTCCCAGGCAGCCATGACTTGGGAATCTTCAAGTGAACAGTGAACAGGTCTCTTTTAGGCAAGCATGTAGCATTGTAAACCTCGTCATCGTTTAATATTAATAAATGCTTTGTCTGTATAAGATAAAAAATAAAATTTTTGAACAATGCAGTTTAACAGTAACAATATAATTTTTATTTGTATCATACATTTAGAGTAATCGTAAGGTTTGTGTACCTGGATGATAATTATATATAAATAAACCAAAAATAATGAAAAAATATCTTTAGTTCAGTCCCGTAATAAACATGCACAGTTGTTATCAAAATTGACTTGATTGCTCCCAGTGAGGTAATCTACTGCTAACGCTAACAATCCGCACCATCCGTGGTTGAAGACCCAAGGTACTCATGCTCACCAAACTTTTGCAGAGGAGGCCATCTCCAAGACAGCACGAGTCCTGGAGGAGGCAGACATCTCTGAGGAGAAGCGCGACGTGATCCACCGCGAGATCGGCAAGTTCCGCGAGAGCATGAAGGTAACCGTGGCCGCGCGCATGCGCACACGCACACGCACACTGTACACGCGCTGTACGGCAGGCACACACATTTAACTGATCAAGTTTCCATTTCATGTGTGAAGATAATGGAATATAGCGAATCGATTTCTGTTGTTCTTTCACGGGCAGGAGCGAAACGTAGAGTGAGGCAGGCCAGCGCTTGTCGCGGTGTCGGGATCGGTGAGTCACTTAGGGTTTGTTACGCAGCGGTGCCGGGGCCTCGGCCCCCTGCGGCGTGGCGTAGGTACAGTCGAGCGCAGTCTCGGGCTTCGGCGTAGGACCGTTCCCTGCCACGCCTAATTTGTTCGCATGTATCCCCTCATCATACATTCCCTCTGATACTATTGAAGTTACGAAGATGCTAGGGACAAGTAAATTTTAATATTTGTGATTTCCATTTTAACAAAGGCAGAGAAATATCTGTTGTCCAAGTTCCACTTCGTTCACGTTCGGCACGCAACGGTCTAACACCGTCGGCTCGATACCGTTATTTGAATTATTGTTTTTGTAATAAATAAAGCTCAGATTCATTTATTGTATATAAATATATATATCAGCCACATCAAATGATATATTTATCTATATCTCATATACAAACTGCGCTTGGCAATTTTTTTATTCTTATTAATTGTATCTCTTGTTTGATTAGTAACCGAGTGAACAGTCGAGTCGCTCGAGATAGACCATGTCGTTTTATAGACGATGCAGCTTACTCTGTAGTTAGATGGAATTATCTTTGTGGTGAGGTCAGAGCCTAAAATAACTATCCGTGGCAGTCTCGAGCGGCCCGAATGTTATCTGACAAACATGAATGATCAAGCGGAGCCGGCCGGGCGGGGGCAAAGGGTGAGGGGCGCCGCACGCACCGCCCCCGCCCGGCCGCCGCCGCCGCCGCGCCCCGCATCAGTAAGTGGCGGCGCGCGGCGAGCGACCGGCGCGCGACCGCACCGTGCCCCTGCTCCACCATCCCTGAACTCTGCCACTCCCACTCTCATTCGCGGTCACACTAACACCACCTTCACCTTAACACGTAGACATCTTACATTCTTCCACCTTTACATCTTTCTGTCTCAACACTTTCGTCCCCCCATCCATCCACCTCAACAGTATTTAATTTTCATTCTTATTTACCCCATAAACTTCCATCTCATACTGTTCCCCGCATACTCCTACCTCCACACTCTTCCACTCCAACTTCCTCTCCTCTATTAAATTCTTATATCGAATTATATTTTTGGCTTTTACTCCGCGAGTATAACTTCCTGCAAATAAAATATAAAAAAAATCAATTCTGTTTGTTGCACGACCGCTTCGGTCGATTCGGACGAATTGGCGCTTAGGCGGAACAAAGTTATGTGTCAGTTTGTGAAAATGATGCTTAGGCGTGAGTGTTCGCGGTAAGCGGGGTGATGTACTCGTATTTAAGTCAATTTTTTTAAATAAGCGCACGCCTTCACGTCGTTGCGGTCGCGCACCGTCGCCCGGGGATAGGGGTGGGTGGGTGTGAAGTGGGAAAGGGGTGGGGTGGAGATATCCGTCGGTGGTGGTGCAGGCGCCGGGCGAGACCGCGCCGGGAGCATCTCCGTGCCGCCGCAGCCCGAGTGAGCCCCGCCTTGCGCACTTGCAGCTCCACAGCCGGCGGTCGCGCTGGGAACCCCGCCTACCCATCACTAAGCAGCAGAGACAATTGGTTGAAATGGCTTCGGGTTTCCCAGCACCGACCGCGGCGCCTTACTTCCCATAGATAGGAATACGGCGCCTACATTTGGATGTAAGCTCGTCCTCCCACTTCGGATGTTATCTCAATTGAAGCGAGTGGTCAGTTGGCCACACCACGTAAGCCCTCACGGACTCATGCACAATGTTTAACTTTTCACTTGAACAGAACCGACCGCCGTCGTTTAGTCGCGCACGCTTGTCTTACAACACCATGTCACAATAATATAAACTTATAAGACAAATAAATAACGAAATATATACAAGGCGATTGCTGTTGGTAGTCAGACAAGCGTGTGACGAATTGCGGGCGGGGGAGGGAGGAGGGGCCGATTGTAAGCATAGTTTCCGCGCAGGAGGAGGCCGATGTGGTGGTGAGGCGCAAGCGAGACAACAAGGACGAGCGAGATCGGGATCGAGACCGAGACCGAGACCGGGAACGAGACCGGGACCGAGACCGAGAGCGAGACAGGGAGAGGGACAGGGACAGGGAGAAGGAACGACGCCGCCGCAGCTCGTCCGGGTCAGTATATTATTT
>DWIC01000343.1:0-12457 GCA_018248135.1 Battus belus
AGCGATCAGAGATCAATCGTGTACCTGTTAGAGTATTTTTTAAGATCCGGTTGGGGACGGCAGCGTGGACCACTAGTGGTAATCTAAGGGAGGATCCGGATCTTCCCTGTGATCGCCCACGCTACCAAGATGGACACCAATGTAAACAAATAAATGAATTAATAAGAAAGTCCCTGTAGCCTTAAAACAATTGTCCCGAGAAAGGTGCGGTACCTTTACCTTTACCTTTTTGTTCAAAACTTTTTAAATACTATTGTTAGAAGGCTGTACGGCTTTGAATAACCGGCTATCATGTGCCGATTATACATAACATATTTATATATATTGGGTTTAGTGTTAAGTAGGACCAAGCCTTTTTAACAGTAAACCCAAACGAAATAGTTATGCTCTCATACTAGTACTTATAAAACAAGGTCCGCCACTCCAAGTCCTATTGGAAAAAGACGTCTGACATCGTTTCAAACTGGGATTGGTCCTAATGCCGTACTTGATTGAACCGCAAAAAGCGAGCACTGTCACACTATCAGTAGAGGAGACGCAGGCGCGGCCACGTAATAACACAATAAGCATACAGCCTTATTATCAAATATCAATATTTTGAGCGAATGAAGCGGTACGCCGGTGTATTATAAATAGTAAGGGGAGATGGGGGAGGGGGGGAGGCTCTCTATTTCATTTTCCGCGACGCCGCTTTCGCATGAATTCATTATGCAAATGTGTTTCCGCAAGTTTCAATAAAATGTTATAACGCAATCAAATATTATAATTACTATAGGCGGCAGCGAATTAATTTCAAAACGAATTAACATTAGATTTCACTTTCAAATCGCAAATGAGAATGTCGCCCGTCGCGCCGCGACCAAGTGGCGATCGACTTATCATAATGGCAAGTCCATGAATATGAGAGGAGCTCTTTAAATATATATATTTTACAATTCAACGTGCGAACGTCAGAAAGGGCGGTGACGTCACCAATTTCAAAACAAAGCCTCAGCAGAACAAATACAAGACGCGCGGAGGCATGCGGCGTGCGGTATGTTCCCGGCAGCGCGGGGTAAAAACAAATATGGAGCTCCGTTAGAGCGGCGCGCTCCAGCGGAGCCGAACGGCCTCCCCGCGCACACAACAACAACAACACATATTCGCCGTGTCGCAACAGCACCGCAACAGTTCGCTCGGCGGCAGGGGCGATGACGTACAAATGTTTTAGAAAGCGCGCAGCGCATACGTAACCGGCAGCGCCGGACGTCGCGACTTCGAGCCGCAATACAAACAGTGTACCTGAAAACCGGAAATCCGCTTCGGTGGAGGTACTTGTGGGGATCTTTCGAGTAGATTTTCCATAGAGTGTCTCGTAAAAAATCCTCGCTTTTGAAAGGCGGCATTGGAAGCATGGGGTGCGCGGGCGAATGCGGGCGCGGGTGCGACGATACGGTTCCCGTGGTCGTCGTCGTCCTCCCACTCGGTCACCACTTCGGCGCGCACGTCCTCCAGCGAGCGCGACCGACCGCACGGACAGGCGGCGGCGTGTGCGGCGTGTGCGGCGTGCGCGGCGTGCGCTGCGTGTGTGGAGTGCGGGTGTCTGAGCCGGCGCGGCCTGTCTCCTGCAGCGCACGGGTCTGCGTAGCCGGCTGGCGAGGGCGCGCCGGCGGACCGGTAGCTCGGCGACAAGAAATAGTAGTCTCTCGAGTTGTCACCGTAGCCGCTCGCGCCAGAAAAATCCGAGAAGGTGGATCCCTTCGACGATGTGGTTCTGAAATTTCTCACGTCGACGGGGTCGGGAGGACGAAAGTAAAAATTTGGCTGCGAGGGGCGCGCGAGCGGCGGCCACGGCCGGAACGGTGCGTCCGCGTAATGTGCTGGTTTGGACTTCATCGCGGTGTCGGCGGTACATGCGGTCGTGCGGGATTGCGGGGGCGAAGGTGCGTGCGTCCGGCGCGCCGCGTGCTGTGCTACTGATGCCCCCGCCGCGAGCGCAGAGAAAGGTGCGTCCGCCGCCCGGCGCGCGAGTGAAAGGACGGCGCTGCGGTATCATTTCCCCGAGCCCGTGCGCGGCCCGTGGCGGAGGAGCAGCGCGTCTCACTTTTTTTAGCTTAGCGGCGCGCGCACGACCCGAACCTTACCCGGAAACACGCGCGGTCGCGCTGCACTAAAGATGTTCTTGTATAACTATTTTATATCTAAAAATTAATAAAAATCTTCTTTTCGTTTTAATGATATATATAGTAGTTTCTTTGATATTACGAAGCATCTTTATTAAACCTTGCAATAATCCCACAGCTGAGCGCGGGACACGAACCTGCTCTCTTGGAAATCAACTATTTGCACATTCGAATCAAATATTTACTTATAAGGTCGGACTAATTTAAATTTATGCCGGTGTAGAAGTGCACGCCGGATTCGTTCCCAAATTTGTTAACTTATCAGCTTCTTGGCATCTGCATCTGCAGCGACGGACAAAATTGCGTGCTGGTGAAGATCACGCAGCCGCAGCGGCTCCGACTAAAACGACCGGAGATAACATCCGGTGCCTCGTAATGTATTTGGCGGTGAATGCGTGTCCGCCGAAAGTAAGTAGCAAGTTAAAGATAACATCCCGGAGACTAGCGAACGTATGCGTCGGCTGAATGGAGTTTTGCGGAGCTTCAGCTTCAGGGAGGGTTGTGGCATACAAAAGTTGCCACTGGTCCTTACGCGCTCCTTGATATCTTTAATATGTTCAATAACCTGTAGCAATTCCCTCGTATGAAATGTATTAGTTTCGAACACGGCCAGATGTTATTTAATCGGACAAATCGGTCGCAACTTTCACTATGATTTTATTTGCAGAGTTTGGCGCGTGCTTCGTGCAATGTCATCGCACGGGCAGCTCGGGCAGCGCGTTAGCGGTGCGCGCGTGTGCGTCGGTGACTTCTCTTTTGAAATCGTGATCACAACTTGCGTAATGCTGTTAAACTTATTCCGAAAGTGACGTAACAAGAATCCAGTGTGAAATTGTTTCTTCGTGAGCCAATATTAACAGATTTGCGTTCGGGTACGAGCTCGGCCGTTCCCAGCTTTGCGAGGGTCGGAGACTTTAAAATCCTTTTAAAGTGGTTTCGGCTAAATAGCAAGCATTTAAAATTAAAAATGGTACATTAAAATCCGTTGTGTTATTTTTAGGAAGTTAATTGGAGTGCTGTTGTCTTATTTCGCATTCAACTATTCAAGCACCAGATGTTTTTTAGTCTTTAATCGTTGGCAACGTTCAATAACAAATCTTTAGTCGGTCATCATCAACATAGCTGCGTTAAAGACAAGGTTAACAAAATTAACAGTGTAACAACAATGTCGGTCAGGAGTCCGGCCAGCTCATTAGCTATGCCATCGGAGCCTAGCGTAGCGGGGGGCTGCTTGCAAGCCGGAACAGGCCGTGACCGTGCCGTAAATTAGACGCGTGTTTAAAGTTGTTATTGGCTTTGACCGAAGAGCGCAGCCGCCGGTTGTACCCCGGTGTCCGGCGAAAGCGTGTATTCTTTACTTTATATTATTGTCCAAAAATTCTTTTGATTACAATTTCACGATCAATATCGACGACAATTATGCGTGTTTAATGCCACAGCTGATTCTTTCTGTGTGACCATTCTATCTCTTCAAAATTAATCCACCGACCATCTTTTCAAACACAACGCAGTGATTGGCTGAATAAAATGATTAGAGTACACATGACGGTGTGCCGTTGCGTCACGCGGTCGCCCCTGTGGCACCGCGCCCGTAGAACGTAGAACGACCTTGGACAAGTCCACCGCGAGACCGGAGAGTGAAAGGAATCGTATTTCCTGCGCACGTAGTTGTAGCTGCCCATTGCGGCGGCGCGTCCGAGAGCAAAGGCAAATGTTTGTGTTCGACAGTCGGCGGTGCGGGGCGGAGGCGTCGCTGCCCCCGTTGCACCAACCAATGCATCGCGTCACCATGTAAGGTATCGCGCACCCGACGCGGGCGCCGTCACTGGTACCAAGTGCGCTGCATGGCGCGTTGCGCTGCGCACTCACGAATACAATAAGTTCCGCACACACACACACACACATAGCAGATCCAGGTCGCAATGTCACCTTGATGACAACTTGCGCCTCACACCGCCCGCTGGCGAGTTGACAAGACAACTGGTTTGCCTCAAGCGATGCGTCACGCCACAAAACTTTACGATACGTCGAAGTATCGAGGCGCGTGCACAATAATCACTAGGCGGCAACAACCACCCGACGCAGTATGCACAGCCACGGCGCTAAACTACCGACAAATGCCCATCGAAATTACCGCACCAGAGGAGACATCCGAGCAACGCGCCGAATATGCGTGCAGTTGAGCCACAAGTGAATATATTATTTTCATCGCTTCTAATTGATAAGTAAGGAAAACAAACAACAACGGAGCGATAACGTGAAGATGTACGCGGACACGTCGAACGATGAAGTCATTCGCCAATCGTATAGATGGACACATACTACACTCGTAAGTGAAGCGTTGTCTTGAAGCGAGATGCGCGGAAGAACAAAGCACAACGTCCGGATTTGCAATTACCTTACTGAGTCGGCTCGGGGACCTGCGCTCACGGACAGAAGGCGACGGGGACATCGGGCGGTCCCAACTGATGCGCCAGCTGTCCAACGAGTCCGTGGAGGACCTGCCGGTGTCGACGGAGCACTTCCTCGACAAGCACCCGGTGGATCGTACGTAGTCGCGCTTGGTGTCCCGGCGCGCCTGGTAGGTGACATGACAGCGCGACAAGTTAGGCACGGAACCCAGGGAGTGGCGCTTTGTCGCGAGCGCAGCGGAAGGCGACGGCCCCCGCCGCAGCGTACTCGGGAACAGGGACGGGTGCTCCGGGCCTTGCACACCCTGTCGCCCGACTCCCGGCGAGCCGCGCCCTCTGCCGAACATATCTTCCTTTAAGTTTGTCGCACAATAATTTTCGCACGATAACCTTGCCTTCGGAAACCGACCTGATGAGCCCGTTGGTGGGCGAGGTGCATTCCCTGAAATAGAGTGGTGCGGGGTCGCGACCGTGCAGGTAGAGCGACGAGCCGGAGCCGGAGCCATAGCGGCGGCCGTGCACATCGCAGCGCGGGTCGCGCTCCACGGTGCAGCTCACGAGCGGCGAGCGTCTCCCCTCGCCCCCCACACTCAGAGCGTCGAACATTGACTCCAGGCGCCTCATTGCGTGCGCTTTCTCGACGGGACCCATCCTCACCCTTATGGCCACGCAGGCCACGACAACTCGCAAGTGGTACCACCGATCCCGTAATTAAGCAAAAGAAATGATTGAAAAAAAATGCGCGCGTTCAAGAAACATGTGCGTCGAGCGGGCATGCCGCGACGCGACTGCGGGCGCGCGGTGAGTCAGCTTCGCGCGCCGCGACGCCGCGCCACAATCAACATGTCCTACGATCATAAATATAGAGTATCGGAAGGTAAATAATTATCTCGAGGACGCAAGAATCGAGGACCAAGTCGCAACGAGCCGGAGCGGCCCACTGCAAGGCGCGTAGGTGTCGACGCGGCGCCGGATGAAGGTCACGCGACGGAACCACATCGAATCGACTTATATAGTGAACACGATCGACAGGAGGCCGCGTTTAGCATAACGAACAAACCGCTCCGTAGAGCAGACACCACATCGAAACCAAGGTCGCGGCTCGGGTCACGGCGCGAACCGATCCCGAACTTGGCAAATATTAGATGAACGCTACGTATCGAAGAGGTAGAACTATTGGCACTTGTGTGGCCTACAAAGTATGTCTTGTGTCTAGCTTTGAGCTTTAATGTTATCCGATCCCGATCCGAAACCTATCCGCCCTCCAAACACCTTAGCAGAAGAGACAAAAACTACATAACATACAAATTTTTTTGAGTTAAAAAACCTACGCGGAGTTCGGTGGAAACAAGTCGTTTGACGAATTAGCTAAAGAACTCAAACTATAAACCGCGTTGTTGTTTAAGATACAAATTAGCTTCGCGAATGGCGCTACAGTAACATATTGTCATCGAGGCGAACGGACCCCTAACATTTGTATCCGGATGTGACCACCGCCCGTCCCGTAGCTGCAGCTAGACAATGTTCCCGCAGGTGCTCACGGCACACGGCACACGGCGGGTTCTACGAGTGTTTATTTAAGCACAATTGTAAGGACATCCGGACGTGTGCATGTCACCTTTATATATAGAGAGTTTGTACAGCAGGAGTGCAAAATGGAATTAACTAACTAATTATATAAGCTACATATAGTAAGATATCATTATAACTAAGTATATATATTAAGTTACTAAAAGTAATTAAAACTCGCAGATCCGGAATCCTTATCCGGAATGCCGTAAAATTGTGTTGCAGGTTCTGATTAAAGGTTCCGATGGTCGGGCGGGGCGCAGTACAGTAACGCGCATGCACGCTGCATGCGCGTTACCAATTGCGTCTGCTGCGTGTAGGAGCGGTCGACGCGGCGCGAGTGTGAGCGGTGCGCGGGGCGACGATGGGGAGGGTGCAATGCGAATATTTTCCAATGGACAATTCAGACGACTTCGATCGGACGCACACGAAATGAAGTAGAAATGAGCGTAAAATAGTTACATAAAACTAATGGCACAATGCAACAAGTGCCCATCAATTAAAGTCAATAAAGGAGACGCGACGCGACGAATGACGCGAGCGCGGTTTGCTGCGGGCCCTAAATCAATCAATCAAAACTAGTCGAGACTATAAAAAATTAAGTAAAAATATGATAATATTCACATTTGTTCAAACTTAAACAACTGTAACAAACACCGGCTTTCTCTTATCTAAATAAATTAATATTTAAACTTGTTCACTGGCAACGTTCACGTTACGTAACGTCGCTCGCTGTGGGCGTGGACGTTAACAAATGCTAATGCCACCCAATCCTCTGCGGAAGGCCAAATCGCTTTACGCGGCCATAAACGATCGAGGCGAGGGCGTTCGCTCATAAATCATCCCGCGAGCGTGCAGCGCGGCGTCAAACACACAACTGCAACAGAACCAATTCGATGATGCCAAGCACCCCTAAAACTCTGCCACCTAAAACCTCGTGAGTCTGTGACAGACACAGAGCAGTGTGTGCAGACAGTGAATGCCACTTATCATCAACTTACATAAATGATACAACTAAAATATCTGACTGCTTAGTAGAAGACTATCACAGAACAACAAACAAGAGTTTGTTCAAGAATAAACAAGAATATTTTCATGAAAGTAATTTTGCGGAACAAAATTGCTAGGCGTTTTACCCTATTTCATAACGAGCATCTTAGACATATGTACGACGCGTCTGGCTGATGATTGCGGTGTGTACTTTGTCTTGCCATTAATATATATTTTAAATATTAATTATTTTCATTATACCTAACATTACTATTACAGGGTGTTAGTTTAATAAATAAATATAAAACACTTCAACATGTATAATGCTTTATTATATTTGTGGAGTCAAACACAGTAATTGTTTCTGAAATTAAAGTTTTATTTTTGTTAATACTGTACAGCACACAAATTTGATACAAATGAACACTGTAGACAATTACCCGAAACACCACTCACAGACACATCCACACTTTAACATTCACAGTTAAGAACAGAACTATAGACACTACACTAATGTGAAATTATAGATAAGTCAAACAACTTGAACTTAACATTATGTAAATATAGTATATCTTCCTTGTAAATATGTAAAGGTTATTGGAAGTGGCAAGAGTCGACTGGCTGCGGAACAGTAGTCCTTCAAACGTCGAGGCAAGATATCAAAGGCGGCACGGCACGCATCAGAATTCTTCGCCGCCAATCGTATGGAATGTTTTATGGAATGTAAATTATCTTATGATATCACAAAGCAGAAGCCAGAAGCCTCTCTAAAATCCACTATAAATCATGATCCAGTGGATTAAAATTAGGACTAGATGACTGTCTGTAGATGATGTCTTCAGATCTGATCAACTCCGGGTGAAGATCGGCGCCGTCTTGTTGAAAGATCCATCCTTGGTGTTGTTGAACATGGTCATAGCTCTCACCCTACCGAACAAACCATTACTGAAGTCAGATTGGGTCGGGGAAAGTTGCTCGACTGTTAGTTGACACGGGAAGCCTCTTTAGGGCTTTCAGCATAAATAGGGTAAATGACCCATACGTTCGTTAAAATATTGCTCAACAGTTATTTTGTTTTTCATTTTACCTCACTATACTTTTTTATTATGTCAGTTAAGAAATGGCCAGTGCTCTTCTAGTCGCAAACCTTAAATCAGGCGCTACCTAAGATGAAGATCTTCCGAGGTAAAATCTTTGCTTTCGAATAGGACTTCTTTGAATTATTTCCCTTACTGCTTCGATTGCCCTTTTCGTACGAACACTACGTACGACCAAATGTTTGTCTGTTACAAGCAGAGGAATACCTCCTCTGCTTGTAACTGCTTGTAAAATGTGTATGCTGCATTGTACGTATGTATAGCCCGTACATATATAAACACACAAACATTTTACTAACAGCGACATGCATACTTTACGTATTGCAACCACAGCGATGCAACAAGAGAACCCTCTTTATTACCCCACTACGATCGGACTAAGGAGTGCGTTATCTTGTTGGCACCGTTGGCCTCGTAACATACCTCGTGCTATCAAAAGTTCTTGCGGTCATCTTGAACTACATTAGTTCAGTACCGACTCGTGGTGTGCGTATGTGTGTACTACCGTTACTCAATTTTCAAATGCCGATCGCGCGTGAGTCGCTCGTGAGTCTGGGCGATGCGTTGGTTGCATCGTGTACGGAGTGCAGCTTCGCATAGCATCACTATAAGCGCATAAATGTTAACAAATCGGTTGATTGTGAACAAGGAAGACCTTTGGCCAGTTCTTCCTGTCAGTTTTTTCACAGAATATAAGATGGATTTTCAAAGTAAATGACAATTTTTATTATTTCCTAAGAAATATGACGACAATAGTAAACAAGCGACGGGAGTGGCGCAGCCGCCTTGGGATCGTATACCGTGCGAGTTGGACTCGTCGCAGGTGTGTTGTCGCAACCGCGACAGCAATAGGAAGCGGCGCGGGCGCGGACGCAGGCGCGTGCGCCGAGCAAACGGTTCACGGTTGCGAGTAACCTTCGAGTGTTGGCGTCGATCGGTCACCGGTTAAAAGAGTCGCAGCGAGTGGCCAGTGCAGGTGCATAACTGCGCAGAGCTGCAGAGCACGCGACTCTCGATGTGCCCTTCGCACTAGCTCTTTACATTTTGGAAGGTATATGTAATTGTAAATATTTAGTACATTATTACTGAAAATAAAACATTCTCAATCGCTAGCGGCGAAGCGGTCGCGCCAAGCTTTCTAGTCGCCAATGTGTGCGGTGCGACGCCAATGTGTTGGCCGCGCAAGCAGCCGCCGAGTGCGGCAAAGCGCGACAAAGCGCGGCGCCCCTCTATTCTACTTAAAAACAAGTCATTACTCACAGCGGCGCTGTTCGGAGTACTCGGTAACTCGGGCGCTTCGGATTTTCTGAAAACAAATAAATAACAGTTTAACAGTAACAGTATACAGTATACAGTACAGGTTTATTGGCTAGCACAGAAAATACTCCTGACGGAAATTTATAAGTAGATAAAAAGTAATGGGCCGCAGACTGCAGCAGGCTCACTGCTGAACAACTGCGGCGCGCTACCGGCACGTTACCGTGTCATTTCATTACGATGGCCTGATCTAAATGATTTTTATGTGAAATTACTCTTTAGTTACCTTGCGAGTGGGTTTGAAAGTAGTGGGTCTGGTAAGTTGTCGTTGTTTGCCGGCTGCGAGTATTTGGGAGCGTGCGGGAACGGCGGCGCTGCGACGCCGGTATGCTCCGTCCTAAAACAATCGAACAAAACTTATGTGTCATCCGCAACATCCTCACATCGGTGGCCCCGTGGTGCACTGCGCACCGCGCGAGTCTAGATATTATTTTAAGGACAAGCGAAGACACTTACGAGGTGTGCGGTCGTATCTCTGAAGAGCAGAGAGTCCGCAGGTAGTCGTCGCACTCGCGCTGCTTTTGCATCTGGTACTCCTTGAGCAGGTCGCGTCGGAAGTTGCCGTCAGCGACGGGGTCCGGAGCGGCGGGGGTATTGCGTTCGAGCGCGCGGTGCTCGGGAGTGGTGGCGCTGGAGGCAGCCGTGCCGCTCGTCTCATTGGTGTCAGCCGGTGAAGGCGGTTCGCCGCCCGGTTTCGACTGCTCGTCGATCGGCTTCAGCGTCTCGTTAAAAACGCTCTCACCGTTTTTGCCGTCAAAAAGCCGATCGACAGACGTGTTCATCAGTTTGTTTCCTTTAATTCCCGTCAGATGGAAGCCTGCGAAACAAGAGGACGAGGGCCCGTAGTCTATAGCGGAAAGGGCCATCACGGCCGGGTGCCGCGGGGCGCCGTCGGGCAGGGGACGAAGGGACCTTGTCATGGCGTCGGCAGCAGATCGCGGTCGCCTGAACGGCATCGCCAGGTGCGGGAATGTCCGCGGCTTGATGGGCGTCACTAGCATGTGTTCGGTCCACGACGTGTGCAAAGAAGGTCTGTCCAGCTTTTCCACGTCAACGTTCAACATTCGCTGCTCAAAAGGAACGCTGAAAGTCTCGGCAGGAATGGACTGCAACCAGGACAGCAAGCTGAGGTCGGATTCATCGAAACCCGAGCCGTCAAGCAATCTCGAAAAATGAACCTCATTCGTGTGGGCCTCCTTTGAGCCGGTTGCCTTAGCTTGGCAGTAATTGACACAAGACTCGTACAATATGCCTTTTATCAGCAACTGCATCAAACGATCGTTTCGCGCGCATTTAGGTACTACGGTGCTGGTGGATTTCTTGTCACACGGCAAGAACTGCTCCACGAGAGGATAGACTTCCCTGAAACATTGCACGCGAGCATTGCTGGGGTTCCACTTCTTGAAGTGAGCGTGATCCGTTATGCTAGGTAGGGTCAACAATAAACAGAGGTTAGAGTATTCCTCTTTGGAAGGAGCCACTCTCTCCAGGTCGCCGAGCACCTTCACCACCTCGTCGACGATGTTCTCCACATTATTATAAGCTTTGATTTCAGATCTGATGCAGAGCAGTTCGATGTACTTGTGCCTGAGTATGGCGTACTTGAATTTGTCCGCCTCAAACGCTTTCAGCGAGCTCAGGGGCTGGATGAACTCCAGGACGTCATCCCATTGCCCGTCCAGAATGAGCTGCCGTAGGAATAGCACGTCGTCGGCGTAGTTTCCGTTAATGACGCCCGTTTCACGCTCCAAGGACAATTGCGTTATGTGCAGCTCACGGTTGTGCAGGAACTCGAGCGCTAGCCGAATGACGTCATCTTCGCGAAGATTGAGATGGGTAGAGGGCATCGTCGATGTTGTACCTTCAATCAAATTATTGTATTTAAGTAAATTCATTTACAACACTCGTAAAATGATACAATATTACAAATCAGCTGATCCCCTACTGCAAGCACAAACAAGTTCACCGCCGGTTCAATGCCGGTGCCAAATGAACTGTTGTACATAAATGACACAGTGCAGTCATCCAATATATTATCTCAATTTCATTTTCATCTTCAATTTCAATGAAATGTTTATCTAGAAATGGCCCTGCGGAATGGTTTCTACATAAGACACATCCAGCATGGTCCTGGTCTGAGGATTATACTCAACCATCTGGTGTTAAAAATTAAGAAAAAGAAACATCTTGCACTGTTCGCATGCCATCACAGTTATATCAATGTGTTTATGGATGTGCAGCCACTTGTGGGGTATGTAAAAGCGTACATATCTGATCTTGAAAACATGCAGGTATGCATGACCTTGCTGCACCACAATAAACAATCTTTATCATGTGACTTGCTACGTGTCTAAAAGGGTTGAAGCGTAGCATTGCTGTTGTGTTGCGGCCATCCATGTAAGACATGAAATAAAACATTTTGCAGTACTAGGTCTCTTTTAGTCTTAGCAGGATCCAGATCCAATCACTTAGCCATTTCCCTGACAACAACACTGCCTTAATTGTCTTAAATGTCTTCTGTGACTGTTGCAGTATCAGGGGTGATTTACTAAGAGCATTACCATTACCAATTAGCTTTACTTTATAAAATTAACATTTTTGTAAATATCTGGTCCGGTGAAGGTTTCTTCTGGTTAAACAAGCCGGGACAGAAACTTATACTCACAACACGCATCTGCTGCGTCCCTCCAAAAGTTCATGAAATTTCATCAATAAAAACATACAGCAAAGCTTTTTTGTCAATCAATTTAAATCTAAAATCTTTCATGTACCTGCCACCATAATTGGTACAAGCCATCATAATCGGTATCGGAATCTTTCAGAGCCCTGTTTACTATTTAATAATTTGAGCATTAAGTGCCTCTAAAGTTTGATAAATCACAAATGTGGAGTTGCCTTGCCTAGGTCATAT
>DWIC01000344.1:0-12455 GCA_018248135.1 Battus belus
GGAGAGGTCTATGTCTTGCAGTGAACGTCTATCGATTGATGTGATGATGATGAAAATTAACTTTTATAAGCACTTATGTAAGCGCGGAAGACAGTAATACAATTACAATTATCATTAGTCCTATACAGTCGACGTGGAAAGTAAAAGAAAAAAGTCCTAGGTTTTTCTGATTTAATTTCAAAATTTTCTTTCACCAATCCACCTGCCAGGCGGGACGATTATGGCATATCCCCCAAAGCTATCTTTGGAGGAGGCCTATGACTTGCAGTGGGTGTTTATGAGTTGAAACGACGTATCTAAAAAATCTATGGAAAGTAAGGTTTGTGTTAACTAAAGTTCTAAGTAGACCATACATAAGTAGGGGCTCGTTATAGAGGCTATCGAGGTATATTGGTTGTCATTCATTATTGCACAAATTTCATTATGTATCGATTTATTGTGTTGTATAATATTGTATTTCCTACTAATGAGATGATAATAGTTAGTAGAATATTTAATTCCCCAACTTCCGTTATTACAATAGTCTAACAAAACACTATCGTCAGTGAATTAAGTAACTTTTTTAACAGATGTGCATCGTTTAACAGTACCGACAATCTAGGAAATAAAGAAAGAAAATTTAATCGGATAATAAACGGTCATTAAAGTTTTTATGCTCTAAATTTCCCGTTTGCAAATAAAACCAATTTGACAGTTCTTTTGACAGTTATTTAGATTTTAGCATAATAGTTTTGTTAATAAGAAATTGTATCATCTATTTCACAGTATTTAAAGGCGAATCGAATGAGAAACATTCATATATTTTAGAATTACTATAACGTAATAATTATTAACTAGGAATTATTTGTCACGAATAATTACTAAAAATAATGTATGGACGTGCACTTAGACTAATTATGGACACCCTATTCTCGAGTCATGTAAAATCCATCGAGAAGCGCACACGGGCGATGACTTGTGTTTGCTGCCGCGACAACGCATTATATACCTGTATTTATATTACAAAACGTGTTTTAACATTAAAATTATGAAATAAAATCATGATTCGTCGTTTAAGATTACGACTATTTAACTTAACAATAAAAAGAGTTTTTACTTTTGTTACTACAGGAAAATGTTTTTATTTAATGTGTGCAATATAATATGTGTGTAATGGCATTAATTGACGCCATTATCATAGAAAGAAGAAGTCCGACGGACTTTGAGACAGCGATCTGAGTGAACTATTCAGGCTAACACTGGCTGTCAACCATAATCATATTTAGATAGCTTTCATTATGCTTTTAGAACTAACAGTATATGTTTTGCACATGGGATATATTGACTTGATTATGATAAAATAATAGATTAATCATAAGGAATATACACTATATACTTGTACTGGGAATAAAATATCTGAGGCATATTGAAATGTTAAATAAACTTATTACAAAATAAAACCACCACAATCGTGGTGATTGGTATGGTTGCGCTTTAAAGGAAATGTGTATTTTATTTCACAGCAAATAGCTTTAAAGCTTTTAAACATATCTCTAATGAGGTATGACACTAAATATTGATGTAACAATCATTTACTTTTTCTATTGGAATGCGAGAGGCCAGTAACTTTAAAGTCTGTAAGGACAAAAAGTAAAAATAAATTACATTGAATAGAGTAATTCGAATTATGAAAATGCAAAATATATGTTGATATATCCTCATTACGTTGTTTATTATTTTAAAAACTATTGATATTTGGATAGGAGGTACCATGCATTAATTGAGAGGAAATGTTATTGAAATGTTATACATTTAAATATTTAAAGTTTTTACATTTATAACCAATCTAGTCGTTAAATTGGTATTTCATATTTTATATTTACAAGTATTAAAATGTTACGTCGCATCATGTTTTGAGATGTACCATGAAACAGGCGTTACATAATCGTTCGAAGCATCGATGACCAGCTGTTGCAAACGAATGCGCGTTGCGGTTTTGGTTTAAAAGTTTCTCTTGTGGAAACTTTTAATCAAAGAAAGCTTCGTGGACAACGATGCATGTCAACAGAAAGCGACAGTGGGACGAGATGTATATAAACTACGAAAGAATTAGCGGTAGCTTTCTGTTTAGGCAACAAAAATATGTTTTTAATTTTAAAGTTTTTTTGAAATGGTAATGTATTTATGGCATTGTATTTATCATTATAGATATAAAGAGTAAGAATATAAAGAATAAAAAGAAAGTTTTGTTTTAAAAAGGATTTCTCTGTCTGTACTTTTTGTGTAGAAGTATTTTCTTATACATATTTTATATTTGTTACAAATGTTAAGAGTTTGAGATATACTTATTTTAATTGTTGTTTTATTAATAGATTCTGTTAAATTTTTCGTCTCATGTGGGACTCGTCTGGTTTATTTTGGATATGACGTATAACACAGTCATGTAAAGATAAATCTGTATTGTGTATTTTTTTAAATATGCTAATAACTGAAAGGATTAAACGATTAAATTCATTCGAGTTTTAAAGGTTTGTCTGTAAAATGCGAATAATTTAAAAGGTAATCATTTGAAATTTTCTTTTATATAAATTGATTAGATCACTTCATCATTTCACAAACGATTTCATTTCCATTGGTAGAATCTATCAGAAACTTGAACATACAAATCTAAAATCTATTCAGTATACAGAGGGATCCATCATTTGTGTCCATCCATCACAAGCGATATTATGGAAATCTCTTGAATCTACTAAAGGAAAATCGGACTATTGTGTGGCCACTAGCATCAATCTACCCCTATTGATAGTTTACATAACATTTACTTATTTCAATACGTTATAATTATTACGGTTTAATGAACGAACTTAGAACATGTTCGTCATTTGTTAATATGGCCTAAATCTGTTTTCGTTTAACTTTTATCATAGTTTGCGATTATAAGCATATAACATAATGTTCGAAGAGTTAATTATATAAAGAAATTTGGAAAAAATAAAATTTAAATAACGAATCACATTAAAATATGTTAATAATTTCAATTGGCGAGTTGAAGTGACGGTAGGCATGTCATATAGTGTAAGGAACAAATGGCGTTTGGGACTTAAGATTCTGAAATGGAAACATCGGTAAGCGGAGCGACGACCCATAAGACGACCACCCATAAGATGGATAGACCTTTTCAAAGTCGTCGCAAGGACCCGCATGTAGATTGCTTCGAATCAGTCCTATTGGAAATTTACATGAAATTTTTTAGCTGTAATGTTAATTAGAGTTCTACGTTTTTCGCTTGAATGATGTTGACTCGTCGTCGTCGTTTCAGCCCTAAGGTCGCCTACTGCAAGGCATACGATTTCTCCACAGTTATGTATGGGTGATATTGTCAATTCATTATTTTTGTGTCAAACTAAATAACTAATCACATATCGTTGAGTTTGTACTGTTTTCGTCTTCGTTTATGATTAATTTTTTTTACGTTATTTTCATTCTCTATTTAATTATTATACCTATCAATGTGATGGCAAAGGAAAATTTTGTTACGTTTGCAGTGTTAGCCGAGAGAGTATCTGGAATGGGGATTACGACTAAGCACCGCATCGTAAGATGTTCGGATTAAAGTCGTCGGAAAATATTGGATGCCGGCCTCCACCCCTGTCTTATTTGAAATCTGTAAGAAAGGCCACGTCCTGCACTTTCTAGTGTACTTTCTTGGGTTCAGTTAATGATGGTGATGATGATGATGATGATAATCCTGCCTATCCTTGTATGTTTGTTATTTATGATTAGTTTTTAATCTTCCTTGAAATTGATAAAATAATCGTTTGCCATAGGAGGCGCAATGATTGTATATGTTAGCGGTAAATACGTCTTTGGCGGAGGATTTATAAGATTTTTGTGAAAAAGGCTGGACGAGCGTACGATTTATCGACTGCCGGTCAAACATCGACGGAAATCCGAAGATTCCGTCCACGCAGGGTTTACTCGAAGCATTAAAGATTGATGACCAAGTACGTTATGTAGAGCCCGTGGCTTTTTTTTTACTTTCGAATAAAATCTTCAGTACAGTGATTCCTGAAATAAATATTGTATTTCGTACATTCCTGTACCACTAGAACATCCGCAACAAACTCGCCAGTGAGGCAACCTGCCGCCCCACCCCCCGCGCTGTACTATAGCAACACGAAACCACCCTGTGTTGAACAACTATGTAGCAAAGTATGTACATGGAATAAATATTGAAATATACAAATGAGACATAGAAACAGTACTGGCTGATAATATATAGACTATATAAATAAAAATGTCGCATTTATTTTTAATTTCAATGAAAATATTCATAATCAATCATTTTTTATAGGACTCTCACTGTTGCCCAAGTGGCATTTGTAGACTCCGCGGGTTCGAGGTGGCAGGGGGCGCAGTGGACCCAGCCTAAGACCTCTTTTAAAGTAGTGAAGTTTGAGGGCTCCCAAATGAGCATCGGCCCGGGCCGCTACATATTACTGTTTAACCAGATTGGGAGGCCGCTAAACTGCTAATCAATGATATGACATTCACTGGTTACAATAGAACGTCAGTAATCGAGAGCTTTGCCTTATGTTTACGAATCAGACGTTGGCTTCCGACAGAAGTTATACTTCCTCTCAATTATTTAACACTACAACTCATTAATTTTGAAGGTAATCGTCAAGAAACTGGCATGGTAGTCATAACGTTTTATATATGTTTATATATAACTCAAAGATGACTGACTGACTGACATAGTGATCTATCAACGCACAGCTCAAACCACTGAACGTATCGGGATGAAATTTGGCATGCAGATAGATGTTATATCGTAGACATCCGCTAAGAATGCATTTTGATTAATTATACCCTCAAGGGGATAAAATAGGGGATGAAAGTCGCGAGCAAAAGCTGGTATAGATAATCTCTTTTAGTAGCTTTCATTCCTGTCATTGTAACTTTACAGAGCATCAACCGATGCGATCTGAAAGTCTGATGCAGTCTCCTGGGCTGAGCGCCGAAACTTAATTGATGATGATTGATGTATCTGTAAGTATGTATATTTACAAAAGAAAGTTAACACCCAAAAAGCCTTTTAAATCCGTTAATAAGCACTGGATTAAAACCATTCCCCCGGATATGCTCCAATCATTAGTTGACTCTTAATTAAGTTGATGCTACATAAAGAGTATTATCGGAAACGGAAGATTGCGCCGTGAGTGTCTTCCGTGTCCTTCCATATAAGTGTGTGTGTGCGACGGGATTATTTATACAACATTTAATTATTTTATTTAGGGTGCCTTACAGGGTTTTAGGTTAGAAACAACAGCCAATCCACAAATTTAAATATATTTTACATCTAAAATATATTTATTTATAATTGATGTATTGCTTATTATAGTTTAGACTACATACGTATATTCATTACGATGATTTCCGTAAAACCACTAATTTTCACATTTATTCTGGTTCTAACATGATCGTTATTTATTTAATTTATAAAGAAACTACATTCTATATTAAGTAAATAAACAGAAAATAGAGCCAACTAGGAATAAACTTATTACACTTATATAGCTTTGCCTAACTTATACAAATAAAAGTGCCATAAATAACTAACTCTCTTCAAAACGTAAAAGTCATGGTCTGTTTTGTTTTCATTTTTAGAGCATAATAAATAACAATGATTTACATAGATAAAACGCATAAAAATGTAAATGAAAATAAGTTTAGTTTTACCACATACATTAGAAATAATTAATGTTTACGCTGTGAAATTTACCTTCAATGAAAATAAGAATTATTTTATATTAAAATTATTCTATTATTTACAACGACACGTTTGCGTTTGCGTTTGCGTTCCAAGTAAACGATGATTATATTGCAAACATAATAATAATTTTGTATTTCATCTTACAATACCAATAAGGTGCTTTTGTTTTTCTACCACGTTCAAAAAATATTTCTTTTATAAAAAGAAATCTCCAGCCAAAATTTATAGAACGTTTACCTTATAGAATTTAATTTGTTGTCGAATAGATACTTAATAAATATTTCCGGGTTCGCTCCGCCCCGGCCATCACGACTTTGTCATAAAACACCGGACGCGCATCGCTTACGAGATAAGGGGAGGGTAATTTAAAAACCCACCGCTCGGGAGGTTTTGTAGCATACGAAGCCTGTAATGTCGTAAATGTTTGCGCATATTGTTTGTTAAAATAGGTGACAATTAAAATTTATTGACTACCCGTGGACTATAACAGAAACAGCAACATACTTAAAGTTATTAAAGTATAACAAATCCTCTTTACGTATTATTCGCAATAAAATAAAAATTGTTATTTATATACTTATTATGGTTATATGGTTTTTCTAAGTCGTCTTCAAATGACTGAGGCTCTAGGCCAAACATGTCAATATCTAGACCTTTCTATTTTCCAAGGAGCCCTTAGCAAAACTACCCGGTGGAAACATCACTCGTGTTGGGTGCTTTCGTAACTGCTTCAGCCTAGCGAGTGTGTAACCTTTTTCTAGTCTATTTATCCTCTACATTGTCGATAACTTTGTCTCTAAAGATTCTTCGTGGCAACCTTACTACTTACCCGAAATACTTTAGCATTCTATGCAAGCAAACTGTGAATAGCGAATTCTATATTTTGAGCTCTTTAAGGTTAGATAAATCAGCGCGGCGCTCTCCACGGGTTTCTTTTACGTTCGACGCCAATATATGTTATATATGTTGTGTGTATGTTGTATACATTAATTGGAATACAATGAAGCGTTACGTATGTCAAGAATATCATACAGAACGAAATACTGCTCTGACAGATTTCATACTGTCAAAGGTTTAACACTATGTAGTAAACCAATATAAAAAATGAATAAAGAAAACATATTTCAGATATATTTATAAGATTTCATATCTTAATAATGACAAATGATTACATAAAAATAAATTTCTGTCATTACACTGTGAGACTATTTTCCAAATGTTATAATATTTTCTATAAAAAAATGTTGTTTTCACACTTTTTTTTCGTAATTTTACTTTTCCCCTTTGCCTTTGGCGTTATTTAACGATAGCACCAAAAACTTAGACGTTTCAATAAAAATAAAAAGTTGTAATATGTATCTGTAACCGCGAAATCATGTCTAGGGATTGTACGTGATTCATATGACTGTGAACTTTTATTTATAAAGATTACTATTATTTCTTTCTCCATGGCACCAAAAATACCAAATAATAATCAAACCCAGTTTCATAGAAATTCATAGAACTACTTTTGTATCACGGCATGCTTCAAATTAAAGCTACGTGGGTTCTGAACGCGCCTTTATCTGAGAACACGTCGCAACAATTTCAAACGGTATTTTTTTACACGTTTCAACAATATTCTTAACAGAATCAGAAAAATTAATTCCTAAGTTTTATTTTTTATTTGTTATGCCTTGCAGTGGGCTTTTATCAGCTAAAAACAAAAAGTTTAGAGGCACTACATAGGAGTGTATTGTTGTGCCCAGAAAAGAGGTACTGATTTTATGACGCCTAGAGAAAGGTACAAATTACAAATTATACCTGATTTGTACATTGTTATGTCTAATGTAACTATTCACTCAATTAGGAATAATATTCAAGTATATCGTAAAAGATAAAGGCATGATTGTGCGTTTATTTTTTATATATACAGCCTAAGATATAGGAACGTAAATCCCCAAGTGAGAGATCTGCAAAGATTTTCCCCCAACTGCAGACAAGTGATTTTCCGGATCATATCATATAACGAGGATAAAGTTATTCGTCTGTTCACTGTTTTGTAAATAACTGCTTTATATATGAACTTCGGTGTTTACTATTTATTTGAGATAATATATTAGTTATTATTGATTTACTAATTTATTTTATGTTTCCGTTGTTTATTTAAAATAAATAAATAAAAACAGTTTTAGCTTGTGACTAGAGTAATATTATATGGTCTTTAGTTACACAATGTTACAATGTTGTCTAATTATTATATCTATAGATCATAGACACTTTTTAATAGGTTAAAAAGTTTTTGATATGACGCTTATGAAATAAAATTGGTTAAATGTTGCATTTAACTAGTTTTATGAAAGAGACATACAATCTTATTGAATTGAAGTATAAACTATTTATAACAAGTATTTAAAAAAAATTGACATCGCTAAGCGAAGTTTAAGAATGTTTTAAATTGCGATAATCTTTTCTCTTTTTTTTTTTTGATAAATAATTTTGTTTACATCGTAACAAATGTTTGGGCCTCTGTATTGACATTTCCAAAATTATTTGTTTCGTGAGTTTGCTCTATACATATCTTTGCTATTGGTTATACGTTTTTGGTGTAATACCTTCGCATTTGATGAACGAACAAAAAGAAGACTGGAATGATTTGATTTTGTAGAGCGTTGTCTTTATCGCACAGTATTACAATCGTTATCGTTATATAAATTATGTAGTTAAAGGTGATTAAGTATAAAAGACAAAGCAAATGCCAGTGCCTATATAAATATAATATTTTTAACCCTTACAACATTTTTAAGGCATTTTCTCTCTTATTCAGCAACGACGCAGTGCACCAAAATATGGTAATTAGCATTTTCCAAGACGCCGCTAACAAATAATGACCGGAGGAAAATGATTTGCAAAAACGTGAAGAAATTTTTAAAATAATTCTATAGGTTATTTCAATAGTTGTAAAATTTTTATGAAATTGTTTTACTAACTCTTGTATCTGTTATTTTTTAATATCATCCAGCAAGAGACCTTGTTAAATCTTCGAAAAGATATTTAAGTTATTATGTTAAAATGAAGAATTTAAAGGTAAATACGCTAAGCAAGAAAGCGCATTTAATGAGAAATGACAGGTGACATCCAGAGTCAAAAGTTTGACATTTGATAAAAGAAATACATTTGAGAATTTTAATATAGACGTAGACATTTCAACCTTAATATAAAGTCATGAAATAAATTATTCTCGTATTATTTAAAATTTTTCACGTCATCTTTCGAATGGAAAGCAATGGGATAGAAATATGTAAGCAGAAATCTATTTTACATGTTCGTCGCAGATGAAGAGAGCTAAAAGGTCCAATGGCAAGAACATAACATCAATTTGAAGAGAAAAATTTTATTGATTTGGCAAATACGTGACTTGGTTTACGAAGTCGCGGTTTCCGTTTGAGATGATTGTTTCCTTTCCGTTCCTTTATATCTTTATTTTAAAAGTTTTCTTTTAAATTTTTAAAAGAAATGCATTACTTGAAATATATCATTAGAAATATTTAGTTCTTTTGTCAACAACTTGATTCAGATTTCATTAACAAGATCACACTTTAATAAAATATAAATGTGTAAAAGATAGAATTTAAACAACAAATATAGATATATGTATATGTATATATATATGTATATTAATACGTTAACATATAAATAAACAAAAATCGTGTAAGGTATACCAACTCAAAAATGACTTGTTCAATTTTCATTGACATCGTCAAAAATGGGATGATTAGTAAAATATGATATTAATCAATAAAAAAATTTGAATAACAAAACATTAGTCTACTCGTGAAAAACGTGAACTTTATAATGTTGTGAAAATTACAAAATACGTAATCCAAGCATACATTAATTGTTACGCGGAACGAAGATCGCCGGGTCATCTATTGTTGAATAATCATATAATGAATAATTAAAAAGAAATAGTTCACTCGTTATCTTTTTAATTTTATCGAAATAGAAAAATCCTGTTATAGATAGATCGGATCACATACCCGCATGTCCCGGAGTGGCAGGCAAGGGTCGTTTGTCTGGCGGGGCACGGCGCACTGCCGCCGCCGACGCGGGTAGCGGGATCGAAGTCTGCAACACCGACACTTGTCTGGAAAGAAATTACTAATCAAATACTATCTAAGTTATTAATTGTTATACCAGAAAAAACAAAACCTATCTCCATAGTGTTTTACATGTGGCAAAGTCTAAATCGTGAGAGTACAAAAGAAGCGTTGATGGGTTCTGTTTTGTATTGGTTCAGTTATTGGTTGGTTTCGTTGTCTACTTTTTATATCTAAACTATAACTATGTATATTCTTGCGTTTATTATCGTCGTCATTTCAGTCATATTACGTCAACCGCAGGACATAGGCTTCCCTCACAGATTTACAACAGGTCCAGTTGGAACGGCCTGCATCTAGCGTGTTCAGACGAACTTAACACTGTATTGCATTGATTCCTATTTAATCTGTTACATTATGTATTTCTCGGAGAGCGACGACAAGAGAAGGGAAAACTGATTAAAACATTTTCAATATGATTATGTATACAGACGTAACTGTTTAAGATACATTTGTTAATTTGAATTCTGTTTTCTTTTTTTTTCAGGTATATAAAAAATAATCGTCTACGTGCAATGCGAAAACCGCTGGTAAATTGTTTCAATCGTTGCGTTGAAAAGACAGATTTTTATAAAGAGTAATAAAATCGTGAAAAAATATTAAATAGTCCATAAATGACATTTGATGCCAATCAAAACAAAAAATGACAGTTGTATGTTAA
The DNA here is from genome assembly GCA_018248135.1 of Battus belus. NCBI lineage: Eukaryota > Metazoa > Arthropoda > Insecta > Lepidoptera > Papilionidae > Battus > Battus belus. The sequence continues at coordinate 10,556 of DWIC01000344.1, forward strand.
AGGGTATAAGTTTAAGAAAACATAAATGTTTAAGTAATCGTCGTTTATAACAACAATAATAAGACAGTATTATATATTTTGGCGTAACCATATTGTAAAATCTAGAGTGTAGATATTTTGTAAAAACTTGATTGTTAAAGGGTAATTATTCATAATCGAAGATCATAAGTTGCTCGTTGGGTAATTAATAGCCAGGTTCTGACGGCAAGAGAGAGAGTTCTCGCGTAAACCGCTAAAGCGTTTTGATCTTCCAAGGACTAGATACTCTACATCGAATATAAGAAAATGTTTTGAAAGTGTGTTATATTACAATTGTTGGTGATGGTGGCTAGCGCTGACAAATGCAATTACAAAAAATTACACTTTTGTGGCTCTTCTCCGTACAAATATATGAGTATTATATATTATCATCGTCGTCACAATTTCAGCCGAAGATGATCAATTGCTTAACACCGACCACTTCATAATTAATGATGATTATTCCAAAAATTAAATATTATTTCTTGGATACGATATGACATTTGGCAGTAAAGTTGGTTCGTGGAATTGGTCTTAGGTCTCTCTCGTCTTATGCGTCCACCCATTGCCTTGCCCATATGCCTCACCATCTCTCTTTTTAAATATAGACAGCCAGACTAAATTTCAGGAAGCAAATTCGACTAAACATTCAAGACCTGTAACGCAAGTTTAGATACATATTGAGAGCGAAGATGATGACCATTTATACTTTGACTTATTCCTACTTTTTCCTACTGCACCTATACGAAGAACGTAACCGAAGCGATGCAGTATCAATTAGTCACACGTTACTGCCACTTGATCTAGAGGATATATTTGATAGGTACCAAATATTTTTGCCTTTATAATTATTTTTCGTATCAATAAACCAGTTTCTATCACGATGTTTTCGTTTCTTTTTTGTTCAGTAATCCATATTAAAAACGTATTAAAACCTTCGCGTGTCTGCAATAGGTTTCTATCCGACGGTTGTGGATATCCTTTATTTACTTTAAAAATTTTGCATCGTACACGTTTAGCAAAGTATGGAAAATTTTATACATTTATTGGGTTAAAATACAAAATTTGTCAGACTAAAGAATACTTCTACATGAAATTGTGATTATAGTTATAATTAACGAGTCATAATATAACATCGAAATGTTTAATCAATATCATTATTGTCACCATCGTCACCATTTCAGCCGTAGGACGTACAATGCTAGACAAATGCCTCCAACATAGATTTCTAATAAGACTACATTGAAAAGACCTGCATTGAGCATTACCCGACGTCCTTGTTAGGGTTATGGATTGACTTTGCAAGTGGACGTTAATGCCCGAGTACCATGTGTACTACGTGCCTGCGCAATGCCACTATAGCTTGCTAATCTACTGAGGTTTGTTGGTTTCTTTTCTTGTGTACCGATCTCCTCTTTCTTCGAACTCTTGACGATATCCCGAGCATACACTTTTTATGGCTCGTCGAGGGACTATGCTCTTGTGAATGAGGCCCTATCTGTAATCATTGTTAATCAAACGTTTGTATATATGTTGTTGACTAGCCTTGTAAAATTTATTTAACAATTGAAACCGCAACTTTACTTGAGTTAAAGAATGATCCCGAAAGTATAGTTCATACAATAGTAAACAAAGAAGCATACATTTTTTTAAACGACGTACTATTTAAATGATGAAACCTGAAATTACTTTTTATTATATTTTTTAATTAATTATTTGGGTAATTAAAAGGCTTTCTTAATTGTTTAAGTTTTATTATCTTATACGTATTATTTATAATTGGACAGAATAACCATTTTTTATTATTGTTAGCGAACAAGGAACAACACGTTTGGTTCAAAATAAGTAGTGGAACCCTCACACACGCAGGGCACTTACGATG